>PVIR01008526.1:0-56597 GCA_004026965.1 Petromus typicus
ATTGAATAAACAAAGAATGACTAATGGTTTTTAGAAATAGCTAGTAATTACTGAGCACCTAAAATGAGCCAGTCTCGGGGCTAGGCTCTGGAATCCTCTGTCCATCAGAGCTCCCCTGGCCTCTCTTCCTGTAAATGTTTAGTCCTTGAGAGCTTGGAGCTGCTATTGACAGAAACAAGAGCTCTGCACACTAATGCTTGGTGTGGATGGCTTCCTATTATGTCTGCCTCCCAGGAAGAGGAAAAGTAGAGGGCACCTTATGACTGCCTGGGAAATGTCTACAAGACTGATTCGTGAGCCCTGCCCCAGATATTCCAGCTCAGGTTGGGGTGGTATAGTGCGTGATGCCCAGTATTGTTGTCTGCAGTTACCAGGGATTGAACCCAGGCCCTTAGCACTTGCAAGGCAGGTGCCGGAACCACTGAGCTAAATCCCTGGCCCGGGCTCGGCTTGGAGTGATGATGAGAGGTGTGCTTTGCTGAAACTCCCCGGAAACCTCACGATGGCGCTAATGCTGCCTAGGACGACCAGACGCTGCACCTCTGGGGCAGTTCAGTTGGAAAGACACTGCCTCACAGCCGTGTGCCAAGGAGGTGGCTCCTGAAACCTTCCAGCTCACCGCCAGTGTGGAGGGCATGCAGGGGCCAGGGGAACACATGAACCGCTAGGAGGAAGCACGCCGCAGGACACATGGCCCATTTTCTCAAAGCAATGGCAAAAGAGAAGAAGACAGGAAGGGAGAAAAGAGGGCAGAGAAGAGAAAATATGAAGGAAGCATAGGATGTCATAAGCCATTTATGTAGCCTGGGATTTTAGATGAATTCACACCAGTAACAGTGGCCTTAAGGGAAATCTGAATATCAGCTGAATTTGGATCACACTGTAGAATTACTAATTTTGCTAAGTTTGACATTGGGAGATCATCAGTAAGGGAACACTGGCCCCTGCATGAGAAAAGTGACACCATGCCTCATAACAAGACTTCAGGTAACGTGGGTTTTTGAGGGATATTTAAGATCTGAATCATAGCACAAAATAATAAGAAAGGAAAGTGAAAGTGACATGAACATTAAGAACCTGTGTTGACTCACGTAACAAATCCTGTTCTGGGGTTGGTCAGACAGGAATGAAATGTTATCAATAAAGACCCAGGAATGGTCCCACTTTTCATTCTGAGGACTGACTCGATCTTTAGATTTGTCCCCTCTAGGTTCTATTGGCAGCCTCAGCTCTGAGCATTACTTGTTGACATGACAACATACTAGCAATAATTGGGATATCTTTCCAGTTACTCTCATATATCTTTTTAAAAAAATAACAGTTTTGTTAAGGTATAATTCACAGCCCAGGGATGTAGCTTATTGATGCGGTGTCTTCCTAACAAGCATAAGACCCTGAGTTCACTTCCTGGTACAAAAGAAAAAGATATAATTCACATACATAAATTTAACCCTTTTAAATTACACAATTCAGCCAGGGTAGCATACACTTGTAATTCCAGGGAAGGCTAAGGCAGTAGCTAAATAAATAAATGAATATATACAATTTAGTGACTTTGGGTATAATTACAAAGCTACTAAAGCCTTCACACTAATTTTAGAACATTTTCATCAACTACAAAAGAAATTCTACATCTGTTAGCAGTCACTTCTTACTTCTCCCCTTCCCAGCTGCTGAAAACCACTAATTTACTTTTAGTCTCTTATGAACTTGCCCATTCTGAATATTTCCTATAAAGATATATTGGGCAATTTCCACTTTGGAACTACTATAGTAAATAATATACTTTTGAACATTCCTATACAAAGTTTTGTGTAGACATGTTTTCACTTCTCTTGGGTGTATATCTAGGACTGCAATTACTAGACCATGTAACTTTTTGTATTATGGTTAAATATTCTTGACTGAATATTTACTATCTTTAGTATTTTTTAAATGTCTAGCCTTTTGGTATTAAATACACTATTGTATATGGTAACTTTTATGTTTAACTTTTTGAGGGACTTCCAAAGTGTTTTCCAAGTTGGCTGTGATACTTTACAAGCCATCAGTACAAACGAGGATTTGAGTTTCTCTACACCCTTGTGACTACTTGTTACTGTATGTCCTTTTTATTATAACTATCCTAATGAATATAAAGTTGTACTTGATTTTGTTGTCTGTTTTATTTCCTAATGATCACTGATAATACTGGTGACTGATGTGTTGTAAAAGTTCTTCATATATTCTAGATACTAAACCATTTTAAGATACACAATTTATAAACATTTTCAGTCTGTGAACTATCTTTTCACTTTCTTAAGGGTATCACTGGGTGCATAAAAGTTTTTACTTTTGATGAAATCTAACTTCTTACACTTGTACTTTTGGTGTCATTTCTTTAAAAATGTTATTTATCCTCAAGTCATGAAGATTTGTTCCTATATTTTCCTTTAAAAACTATATGGTGGTAGGTCTTATATTTGGGCTATCTGATGCATTTTCATTAATTTTTTTGTAATGAACTTCATTCTTTTACAAGTAGGTACTTAACTGTCCTACATTTATAGAAAAAACTACATTCTTTTTCCCATTTGACTGTCATTGCACTCTTCTTAATATTCAACTGACCGTTAATATGAATTTTTTCCATAGTCTCATTTCTATTACACTGATTTACATTGTAAGTTTACACAAGACTTTGAAATTTTAAAAAATATGAGTCCTGCAACTTGTAGAGTTTTTTCAAGATTATTCTGAATTTCTTTCATTCCAATACCAATTTTTAAATCAGTTGTTTCTGTTACTACTTTTAAAAAGCCCATAGTCTTTTAATAAACATTGTCTTGATTCCTAGATATATTTGTGAAGTTTTATACTTTTAGCAACTTATTCTTGTGATCTAAGAACATGGGATGTCTGTTAATTTATTTTTATCATTTCACTTCTTTCAAAAATGTTTCATAGTTTCTAATACATAAGTCTGTATTTCTTTGTTGATTATATTTAACTATTTTGTTATCTTTGGCACTATTATAAAACAGAATATTTTTAAATTTTACATTTAGATTTTATTGCTGGTGTAAAGATATACAATTGTTTTTGTATTGATTTTATATTGTACAATTTTGTTTAGCTTATTTATTCTAGCAGTTTCTTTGAGAATTCTTTGGATTTTCTACATACAAGATCAAGTCCTTTGTAAATAGAGTTCTTTCCAATTTGGATGTTTTTCTTTTATTACTTTGTTTTACTGGCCAGAACTTACAGGGGAACATTAAATAAAAGCATAATAATGTCCATCCTTATCTAGTTCCTGACCCAGAAAATAAAGCATCCAATATTTAATGAGTAAGTAAGATGTCAGCTGTGGCTTTTTTTTTTTTTTTTTAAAGACACTCTTATCAGGTTGAGGAAATTTTTTTTCATTCTCATTTTGCTGAGTTTGTTATTTTATTGTGCAATTGTGTGTGATGGCTTTACTGTGTTTAATTAGATCATTGTGTGGGGTTTTCTCACTGTAACATATTAATGTTATGCATTATATTATTTGATTTTTAGATATTACTCATAGTTGAAGTCCTATTTTTAGGGTACAAAGTTTTTCAGATGTTGCTGGATTCAGTTTGCTATTTTGTTGAGGGTTGTTATTCATAAGGGATATTTATAGATGACTTTTCTTGTGATCTTTATCTTGCTTGTCTTTTTTAAGGGGTGGCACTCTTAGCTCCTGATAGCCCTTCTCTAAGACTCATGGGCTAGTTCTAGTCATATGACCCATCCTTACTGCAAAGAAACTGGGAGAGTAAATAACTGGTATTTCAGCTCCTGTCTTGGAAGATAGGCCTGTCCAAGGACAGGGAGAAGAAGGAAGAAAGATGTTTGTTGGATTAAATGTCTGGCCCCAAAGCTATGTAGTTATCCAAAAATCCGTTCTGATTATTGTAGAAAGTGGATCCACATGAGAAAAGTACAGGCAAGTAGGATGAGTGTTATCACATCGCATCTGCTTGGAGCACCCAGATTTCCTTCATCTTCCACATAAATAAAATCATTTCGTCTCCCCTAGGCTGTGAGATGGAAATCTGTTTTCCTGTTTTGTAGGCAAGAAATCTGGGGCCAGAGAGTTTGAGTGGAATGCAAACTGTTACTCAATAAGTCAGGTAAAGCTCTGTCAGGTAGAACTATAGCTAGAGCTCAGCATTGTCATCTTCTTCACTCCTGGGTCTCTCTCTCTGCGTATCTCCCTTCCTTCTTCCCATCTTCTTCCCTTCTTGTTAGGCTGTTTGCTGGTCTGAACATATCCCGTCCTGTTGGTGTCCCATATGCACCATCTTTCTTGGTGTTATCTCCACATGTCCATGCTGCTTGATGTCAGAGATGACTTCTACATACCCAAACTATCTCATTCTAGAAGCATTCTTCTACTCATTCTACATCTTCTTCAACAAGTTTGGGGGTACTTTGTCCCTTGGGATCTCCACTGTGAGTTTATAGCCTATTGGCATCAACTGTTTTTACCTGGTTTGATGAAACCCTTTGGGGTTCTCTGCTAGAATAGACAGAGAATTCTTCTCTCATGCCAATACACATTTCTTTGGGGAAGATGGGGAAACAGGCTTAGTGGGACAGCAGTGAATTTTCATTTGAATAAGAATAGGAAGCTCTGTTAAGAACTATAGGAGGTTGGGGTATGTCACATCTGTCCCTTAGGTGGATTCCAGGCCAGGATGGATGCACAGAACTTCTCCATCTTGCCTTTCACCTCAGCCTTTACTAACACCTCCACAGTAACATCAAAATTAGAATGTAAGGTTGGGTTGCCCTTTCTAGACAGAAGCCTATTGGGAAGAGTCAGGGAAATGTTACTACCAACACCAGTTCATCTATGTTTCTCTGATATGGCCATGTCTAGAGAAAGAAATGAGTGACTTACAAGTTAGGTATACACATTCGGCCAACAAGGAATTACTGAGCACCTGTAATATGCTGAACACATTAGAAGGCTAAAGGGGCATGATAGTAAGCAAAAGGAAATAGGTCCTTGCTCTTATATAGCTTGTATTTGAGAGATTTTCCAAACCAAAGTTTAAAATATATCAAAACTATCAAAGCAAGGACCAAACTGAAGTATGGCAAGATGATATAAAGTGAACAGAAGGTGGTTATAGCTAGAGGATCTTTAACCAGGGTGGTCAGAGAAGACCTCACTAAGAAAGGGACATACGAGCTGAAAACGAAATGATAAGGTCTGGGCCATGCAATATTTATGGGACTAATCCTTCAGGCCGACGAAACACCAAACACACAGACTGAAGCCAAAACATGATGAGAGTTCTCATCACGCATGAGGAGCATGGGGTGACTAGAGCGATGAGGGAGAAAGGAGGAGGCAGGACATTATGTGCGGAGAAGGCAGAAGTCAGGCAGTCTGTATCCTCGCAGGAGACATAAGGGGTTTCAGTGTGTGACCCTTAAAGGCTTTTAATCAGCGGAAAGGCACAAAGTAGTGTAGCTGTCTAACACTACCCTGTGAATCCCAGAGGAAATGGGAAGGCCTGAGTATCAGAGAAACAGGGGTGATTAGCACTAGGGGGAGGGATGAGTGTGTTTTGTAGCATGACCTGAAAAAAACTTAGCAACAGGCTACATGTGAGAAATGTTTAGTTTAATTTTGGGGACTGAGCTCCAGGACTCCGGTCATTTGTAAGATGAAAGGCCCTGGGAAGAGTAGGTGGTGTTGAGAAGGAGTCCAGATTATGTGAGTAGAAGCATCCAACCCAGCTGCCTAAAGCACCCACATATTCTCTAGAACCCAGGATGGTGCAGGGCAGAGCAGGGGAGTCAATGGAGATGCAGCTCTGGGCTGAAACTGCACTTCATGGACCTCTCAGCTCTTTTTTTTCTTTTCCAATACTGGGGATCAAACTCAGGACCTTATGCTTGTGAGGACACATGGTGCCACTGAGCTGAACCCCTGGCCCGTGCCTCAGCGTCGATGAGTATCACTTAGGGGACTGCAAGCCAAACCCTGCCAAGGTCTTCATACTGCAAATGCACCGGGTGGCCTGTTCCTCATTGGTCTGACCATCTTTTACTTTCATCCCATCAATAAGTAGTGAAGGAGGGAGCTCCTGGCAAAGATGGAAGAGGCCAAGCAAATCTATAGGCCTGAGGCCAGAGGGGCTTCCTGAGGCAGCGAGGACAGCTCAGTTGCACATTCCAGCCCACCCATCCATCTAGTTTGAGTAACTATGGCAGAAAGGGGATACCTGAGGAGGACTGCATTGCAGCCACTTTTAAGAGTACAATCTTAAGTCCTTTCAATACAATTATACTTCCTGAGTACCTAGGCCAATGTCAGGCATTGTTCTTGAGAGATAGCATGAAAACACAAACAGCAAGCCTTTTGAAGATTTTGTTCTGGTCAAGGAGACTTGAAATAAGCAAAATCTATGAAAATGTAGCAAAGAGTAAGTGCTAAGAAAATATGAAGCAAGGTGCAAACGACTAGATGTGACCCTAAGAGACACTGCCCGGGATAGTTAGAGAGGATCTTTCTGAGGAGGTGACACTGGAAATGGGGAGTGAATGTTGAGAAATTAGCTAAACCATTATCTGAGGGAAGATTCTAGGCAGGAAAAGAGTGAATACAAAGGCCCTTAGGTCGAGCTTGATTTGGTGTAGGAGGGGCTGTCCTTACAAAAAGTCTCCACGGTCTATACAAACAGGAGGCCTCTGCCATGAGAGTGCAAGACTGCCCTTAAACTCCTCCAACTTCTTCTCGGGGGATTTGCTCTTCCAGTAGCCATGATGCCAAATTCTTGTTTGACAAAATAAAGACAGAGTTCTGGTCACCAAAACCTTGATGAATAGAGAAGAGATCAAAGAACCAACTACACAGGGCATAATGACTTCCTTGGACTCTGTTAATAAGTTCCTTCATCCTCTGAAGATTCTAACCACAGCAGAACTGAAGGAAGAAACTCCCTTCCCTTAGAGGGTCTCCTTTGGGATCATGATAACAGGAAATCCAAATATTCCATCTTGATGTCCTGTGAAGATGACAGGCACCTTTGACTAGAGCTTCCAAGCAAAGCTCTCCCATGAATGTTTGAGGCAGAGATGTCATTTGAAAAAGCTGAGTAGTATGCTATTGAGTGGACCCCAGGGTAAGATATCCAGATATGGAATCTTATCTTTAAAGATCTATGACTTTCTAGCTTTGTTTAACTTTGTATTGCTCAGAATCCAATTGTTAAACACATCTTATCCAGAGCAATTAGATCATAAAAAAGAAATAAATGGCATCTAAATTAGAAAAGTTGAAGTCAAACTGTTCCTATTTGTAGATGACTGATCTTATATATAAAAAACCTATAAGGTTATATGTAGAAAACCTAGAGGGCCACCAAATAACTGTTAGAATTGATTGATGAACCTAGTAAAGTTGTAGGGTACAAAATTAACATTTAAAAAACCAGTAGCATTTTTATACTAATAATGCACTAGGTGAACAAAATTAAGGAAGTAATTTTATTTACAATAAATACCTAGGAATAAATTAACCAAAGAAACAAAAGACTTTTATAGTGAAAATATTCTGGTAAGGAAATAGAGAAAAGGAATTTTCATGTGCTGTTGAGATGTATTGATATAAATTAGCGCTTAATAATGTCAATTAGTACAGCCAATATGGAAAATAATATGGAACTTCCTTTAAAAACTAGAAATGTAGGGGCCAGGGATTTAGCTCAGTGGTTCTGGCAAGCCCACTGGCAGCTTGGCCTGGCAAGCACAAGGTCTCAAGTTCGATCCCTCATACCATATATCACAATACTGGGCATGGTGGCTCACACCTGTAATCCTGGCACTCAGGAAGGCAGAAGCAGGAGAATTGCTGTGTGTTCAAGGCTTGCCTGGTCTACATAGTGAGTTCAGGGCCAGCCTGAACTACAAAGCAAAACCCTATCTGAAAAAAAAAAACCAACCTAGAAATACAACTACCATATGCGTCAATATTCCCACTACTGCATATATATTTTTCAAAAAAGGAGCCAGGATGTGAAGAGATACCTGAATTACCTTGTATTTTGCATCACTATTCACAATAGCCAAGATATAGAAATCAACCTAAATGTCTACTGTGGATGCATGAATCAAGAAAATGTGATACACATATACATATTTTTGAGAACATTATTCATCCATAAAGAGAATTCTATTATTTCTGAAAACATGAATAAGCTTGGAAGACATTATGTTAAATGTAGAAAGCTGAGCATAGAAAGACAAATACTACATGTTCTCATTTACGTATGGAAGCTAAAGACATTGATCCATAGGTATAGAAAGTAGAATGTTGTTACCAGGGGAAAGGAAGCATGGAAGAAGGGTAGATATAAAGAAGATGGGTAACAGGTGCAAGGGTACAACTGGATAGGAAGAATGATAAGTGTTTTGTAGCACTGTAGAATAACTATAATTGACAATAATTCACTTTATATCTTAAAATAGCTACAAGAGGGGAATTTGACCATTTCCCCATGTGAAGAAATGATAAATCTCTGAGATAAGTAAAATGCCACTTACTGTGATCTGCTTATGTTGTATACATGTATTAAACTAGGACCCTATAAATCTGTGCAAGTCTTACGTATCTGTTATGTATTTTTAAAACCTAATTGTTGGATTCAAAGGGAGCTAGAGTCACCTGTGGAGAAAAACCCATAATAAACTTAGCAGAGAATAATGTGTAAACCAGGCTGGTGTTTAATTTTCAGTAAGAAACCTGCCTCAGTTCAAAGTCCATTATGCCACACATAACAGAAGTCTCGGTATAACCATCTAAGGGATTTATTTTTCCCACACAAGTGTGGAAGCAGGCACTCCGGGGTTCGGGAGAGCAACAGCGCTAGTGGCCTAGGCTCCTTCCGAGGAATGTTCTGTCATGTCACCTTCATCTTTCCAAATACAAGGTGGCTGCTATACTCCACGGACATTGTGCCCTAGGTAGATAAAAAAGCAAATGATGAGAGCAGAATACCAGCTGAATCTGTTTTTTTATTGTATTTATTGGTACATCGTAGAGCATAATGATTACATTCATTCATCATAGAGAACTTACACCTGTATATAATACATCTTGAATCTTCTTTTTTCCCCAGTCTTTACCCCTCCCTTCAGCCTCTCTTCCCCTCCTTATTTACAAGAGCTTTGTTCTGTTTTTTTTTTTTTCTTTCTCCTTTCTTCTTTTCCCCTCTTTATTGGTTTTTTAAAAGCAGGAATACAGTGTATTTTTCAGTTGCCCCAACCAAGACACTTCTGCCTTCATCTCATCAGCCACGACCTACTGATGTGACAACTGCTAGCAGCAAAGGCGCCTGTAAAGGTATGAGTCAGGGAGGGAGTGATGGGTGTTTTACAAGTACTTTACCCTTCTGCACAACAATCTGGTTCTGCAGTGAGGAAGAAGATGGGCAGACAGCAACGTCTAGCACAAAACCTAATACCAAATACTCCTCTTCACTGGGTTATACATTCTTTCCCAGTAGATAAATACAGATGGAAAGTCAACTAAAATTTCCTAGTAACGCTAAATCTGAACCAAGGTGTTAACTACTAGTGATAGCTGTGATTGGGTGCCTACCCTGTGTGTGCATGCTTGTGTGTGTGGAGACATATTTAAAGGTGAAGATTCTTTGTAGAACTCTGAAGTTCCATGAAAGTGTTATTGGTCAGAAGGCTCTGAAACACCTACTCTGTCAGAGAGGCCACTAACTGACCACCAGATCCAGTCCCATCTCCATGCTAGGCCCACTTCCCAGCTTCCCTTGCAGTTGAGTCTGGCCAACGTGACTAACTTCTCTCTGCCGGAAAAGACTGGTGTCACTCCAAGCCTGCCCAGGGGTGCCACCCAGGTCCACTCCTCTGTGCCCCCTTTTCCTGCTCTTGAACTGAAGTGAAAATGGTGACTTTGGTGCTATGTATTGACAATGGCACACTCTAAGGCAGCCTGTGTTCCTGAATGACAACGTGAAGCAGACTCCTCACCACTTCTGCTGGAGTAATTACCCTGGTATGTTCTGGAAGAAAGAAATTTTCTGTTATACTCAAGTGTCCACATCATAAGTCTATGTATTAAGTAGTTGGTTAGCTCAGCCTAACCACGATCCTAGCCATTTAGGTTTTTAAGTCTAATGTGGAAAATCTTCCTTCTCCCACTTCCCTGTCTAATTTTCTGGCTGACTCATTTTAGTTTCAGTATTTTTCTTCTGCTTCCTGATTTCAGAAAGAAGAAGGGAGGTAAGGATGCTCTTCTTTGGGGATAGAACAGTCCTGAAAAATAATATATGACCCTTTGAGGGTGGGGAGCCTTAGCTTTGGACAATGGGGCCCTGAGAAGGTGATTAAAATGACCTAGGCCTACTGAGAGAGAATGTGCCTGCGACTGGACTACCATGTGCACATTCAGCAGATGCTGATTCCCTACTCACGTTCCCCATCAGATGTCTGGAACTCACAACGAACAGATATCTGGTCCCTTCCAACTCCGAGGAAAGACATCCATACTGTGGAATTCAGGAATTCATTCACTCACAGTGCTAGAAAGCAGCATGAGATTATCTCATGAGTAAAACTAAAGTTTGGCAGGGCAGGGCGGCCTTCAAAGGCTGCAGGGGAGACTCTTGGCTCTTCCTTGGCTTGTGAGCTTATCGCTCCAATTTTTAAAAAATTTTTATTTATTTATTTTGTCTCGCTTTGTAGTTCAGGCTGGCCCTGAGCTCAGCGTCAAACTCACATCACAGCGATCCTCCTGCCACTGCCTCCCGAGTGGTGGGATTATAGGCGTGAACCACCACGCCCGGCACTATGGTATGTGGCTCTGATTGCCGGCGGCATGAGTCTCCACACCCAGCATTGTTATATGTAGTTACCGGGATAGAACCTGGGCTTTTGCACTTGCCAGATAGGTGCAAGAACCACTGAGCCAAACCCAGGCCCTATCACTCCAATTTCTAAGGTTAGTATCTTCAAATATCTAATGAAAAAATTATGTCATCTAGATTTAAATACTGCTGAATCTACTATATTCAGGCTTCTCTTTTCATTTATAACTGCACCCAGAAGAATCAGAGATTATTTAACTCTGTGCGATTAAATGAATGATGTATTCCAAATCCATTGCTGAAACTCTAACCTCCAATTTGATGGTGTTTAAAGATGGAACCTGTTATAGTTTGTGTCTAGATGTCCCCTTTTGCTTCATGTAGTCATAGGTGGGGCTTTTCAGAGAAGGCTGGATCCAGAGTGTTATGTTTAGATTAAGCCTATGATTATCAAATTAGCCCACTGAGTGGTTTGGCATAGTTCTGGGTATAGATAAGGGAAGGCCCACCTTGGCTGTGAGTGCTACCTGCTTAAGGGCACATACCCTGGATAGATATGGAACAGAAAGAGGGCTGGTGGGCCGGGGATTTAGCTCAATGGTTCCGGCACCTGTCTTGCAAGCACAAGGACCCGGGTTCGATCCCTGGTAACCACATAACTATACTGGGTGTGGAGACTCACACCCAGCAGCAACCAGTACCACATACCACAGTGCCAGGCGTGGTGGCTCACGCCTGTAATCCCAGCACTCGGGAGGCAGAGGCAGGAGGATTGCTGTGATGAGTTTGGGGCTGAGCTCAGGGCCAGCCTGAACCACAAAAGCGAGACCCTGTCTCAAAAAAAAAAAAGAAAGAGGGCTGGTGTCACGGCTTGCTGCCTTCTGGCCACCATGAACATGTTTCTCCTCTCCTGTGGACCTCTGCCAAATTATCCTGCCTTGGAGTCATCGAACTGAAACCTCTACAAACTTAGCTACAACAAACCTTTCCTCCTTTACCTTTGGGTGTCTGGTATTTTGTCTCAGCAGTGAGAAGAGCAACTAAGAGAGGACCTAGGGCAGGGAATCTTGGTTAAATGAGATTGTGAAGGTGAGACAGATCTTCATGATAGGTTAAATGCCCATACAAAAAGGGACACTGGAGTCCTCCTCCCTTCTATGTGAGAAAATAGCAAAAAACAGGTCCTTTGTAAACCTTGAACAGAGTCCTTAAGAGGACTCAACTATATTGGGACTCTAACCTCATACTTCTAACATCCAGAACTGTGATAAAATAAACTTCTGTTGTTCAGGCCACCCAGCATGGGGTTGAAAGTGTAGCTCAGTGCAGAGTACTTGATTTTTATGCAAAGGCTTAGGGTTTGATCACCAGCATTGGGGGGGGGCCCAGATTATGGTACTTTGTCATGGCAGTCTGAGCTGACTGAAAGATTCCATGTGCATCATACACAGTTATGGTCAAATGTCTACATCCCCTGGTCCCCAAATTCAAATGAATTTGAATTCAGCATTCAAATGCTGAAACCCTAATCCCTATACTAGTCAGCTTTCCTTTTGCTGGGACAAAATATCTGACAACTTCCACTTAAAGGATGAGAGGTTTAATCTGGCTATGGTTTCAGGGAGTATGTCCCACAGTGTGCTATCTCCAAAGGAGAAGCATCGTGTTGGAAAGGGATAGAAGAAGAAAGCTACTGACTTCACAGCTGCCAGGAAACAGAGGAGAAGGCAAGCCAAGGAAGGAGACACTCTCTAAAGGGATTCCCTCAGTAATCTCCCACAGCACCTTCAGCTGTGAACTCACTGACGGATTAATCTACTGATGAATATAGCACCCTGGTGATCCAATCAACTTCCAAAAGCCCTATATCTGAATATCTGAATATATAAAGCCCCCAAGCAGACTTGGGGGAAACATTTTAGATCTAACCATAATGACTTCCAGGTTTATAGTATTAGGGTTGGGGACCTGTAGGTGGTAATAAAGACATAGGCAGGGCTCTTACGAATAGGATTAATATCCTTATCAAAGAATAAAGAGACCACTCATCACTTCCACCACATGAGTACACACTGAAAGGTACTGTCAGCCTGAACACCAGCCCTCCGCAGATGTGCAGTCTGCCTTGATCTGGGACATAGATTTATAAACTTCTGTTGTTTATAAACTACCTAGTTTATGGGGGTTTGTTTTGTTTTGTTTTGTTTTTGAGACAGGGTCTCGCTTTGTAGTTCAGGCTGGCCCTGAGCTCAGCCTCCAACTCACATCACAGCAATCCTCCTGCCTCTGCCTCCCGAGTGCTGGGATTACAGGCGTGAGCCACCACGCCCGGCACTGTGGTATGTGGTACTGGTTGCTGCTGGGCGTGAGTCTCCACATCCAGTATGGTATGTGGTTAACTGGGGATTGAACCCGGGTCCTTGCGCTTGCAAGACAGGCGCTGGAACCACTGAGCCAAATCCCCGGCCCCCTAGTTTATGGTATTTTGTTTACATTAACCTGAAAAGACTAAGGTATGTGCCTACCCCTAAGTTGACTGTGTATCTAAGGACCAGTCTTCAGTCACATGCTAAAGCTGAGAGTGATATTAGTTCCACTTGAATATTACAACTGAGGAGTGGAAGAGAAGTGCTTTCATAAATGAAAAACAAAGCGCTTTTTTTAGGATAATATTTTTAATAAAGCATCTCTGTTCTACCTAGTTTCTTCCCCCCAAGCTTTCTACCTTATGCTATATTAAAATAGTTTCAGTCATTCCCTCATAACGCAATGCTTCTCACCTCTCCACCCTACTTCTATCAAATTTAGTGGCTTTTAAGGATTGGCCTCCTGCAGTTACCTTCTACCCACAAATAGAATGGCCATCCCCAGGGGCTCTTTCAACACACAGAGTTTTCCAAAGATGATCATTTCTATGCCGGAAGGTAATAGGCTCCTTGTCCATGGAGGTATTACAGCAGAACGAAGGCCGGCACTTAGAAGAGTGTCTGATGAGGAAATTTCAGTAGTTGAGTAAGGTAGAGACCCTGGCTCAAAAAAAAGCTCAACTGACATGTAAAATGCCGGTGCTGAAAGGATACGCTGTTGGAATTACCTGGCAAAGTCTTTAAAGGAACTATTAGAGAAATGTTTCGAAAATAATAAGCACTAGCACTGGGAACATAACCCAGCGATACAAAGCTTGCCCAGTATGTACGATCCTGGGTTTAATACCTACCTCCACAAAAATAAAAACAGAATAATCTTGGTCTTTTAGCTAGTAAGAAAAAGAATAAGGTCAAATAATCTAAAAGCAAAGAAAAGTTAGAAATCTTAAGTAAATGCAACCTACAAAGAGCAAAATGGGAGTGTCAGAATTGAAAAAATCAACGATAACCTGCTTGGGGGCTGAGTATGCAGTTCAGAGGTTGAACAGGTACTTAGCAGGATCACAGCCAGCGGTCCCATCCGCAGCACCAAAAACAACCCAGAAATGGGCCCGAACTTGAGTCATTTAGCGGACGCTAACAAAGTGTGCACCACTTCCACAGTCATCCAGTCAGTAACCGCTGGACCCTTATCATTACACCCATCTCTAGGATGCGGAAACTTGAGAAGAGAGACAGAGCCAGGCTGAGAGAAAGCAGGGAGGGGTCCGCAGGACGCAACCTCACACACAGCTGCATCCGGTTGCCTCGGAACTTCCAGACTTCCGATCCCTCTGCGCCGCGGCCGGCGCTTCCGGTACGCGCGCGCCACCCAGGGGGCGCGCACGCAGGGCGGGGCGTGCGAGGGCGCGCGCGTGCGTAGGCGACGCGCGGAGGCACTAAGTAGAGCCGGGCAACCGCCGCCGGGCTGCTCTGTCCACGCCGTCAGTTGCGCTGCCTGTCTCGCGCCCGCCGCCGCCGCCGCCGCCATGGGAGTGCAGGTGGAAACCATCTCCCCAGGAGACGGTGAGTCGGGCGCCCGCGGCCCCGGGCCCCCCGCCGCGCGCCTCCGCTCACCCTTCCGTCTGTCTCTCTCCCTAGGGCGCACCTTCCCGAAGCGCGGCCAGACCTGCGTGGTGCACTACACCGGTGAGTCCGGCGGGCCCGCGGTGCCGGGGACCCGGGCCGCCAGCCCTGTCCGTGTGCGGCCGTCCGTCCGGGTGGGGACCCGGGGCGTGGTGGCGGCGAGGCCCGCGTGGCTCGATGCTCAGGCCTGGGCGGTGGCCGCGCCCGAGGGCAGCCGAGCTCGGGCCTGCGGAGTCCAGGCCTCCTGACCCGGCAGGGATGAGCGGTGGCTGTGGCCAGCCGTTAGACCTCGCAAACCCAAAATAGTCTTTGCTTGGGATTGCTGCCATCGTGCCCACTTCACAGATGAGGAAACTGAGTCTTGGTGACTAAGGTCAAACGCACAGGAACTGGCAGAGCCCTGGCCAGGGACCTTAAGAAGACATTTGTGTTGTTTCTACGTCCAGATTGACCCGCTTTTCTGACTTCGGACCGCTGTTCAGTGGAGATAGAGGAGCGAGATTATTCCGAGTTTCCAGAGTTTCCTTTTCCGCCTAGAGGAAATCAGAATTCTCCATCAGCGGGTACTCTTCTCTGTATCTCTTGCGTTCTTCTTGCCTTTGAACATCTTACAAATCTGGGATTCGGTTGTATTGATGGTTCGAGCTGTCCGAAAACTGCGTGTGTCATTTAGTCCTCCCGTCCGTTCTAGTAGTAGAGATTTTTCTGATGCCCATTTTAAAGGTAAACTGGAGGTTCAGGGAGGGTACGCACAGTAATGTAAGTTAGCAGATATTTTAGACCTCTCTCTTCCCCCGCAAGGATTCAAACGTTAGTCTTGTGCCTTGGGACCATTTTTTATTTCCATGCCCTTACAAGGTACTCCTAAGTGTGTGGGGTGGGGGAGGGCCAGAGCTGGCTGGGATTCCCATAGCTGTGGGCTTTTGGCTCTAGGACCGAGTGATTGGTGTAGCCACAGTTGTTGATATGAATAACCTTCCCTTTCCCCATCTCCCGCCCCCTCCTTCCTCCCTTTCTTCTCCCCCTTCCTTCTCCTGAGGAGTTCTGACCGCTCTGCTCAGTAACTTCTGCCCTTACCTGTGCCGTCATAGAGTCCTCCAAGAAAAATGACTTACATTAGGAAGGAGAAAAGGCAGCTAACTCCTTCCTTTTATTTAATTTCTCTGGCACTGAACTCAAAATGGGTGTAGGAGATGGAATAAATTAATTAAAGTCTTTGTAAGACTACCAGTATAGGCGGGGTAGAAGTCCATCTTTCTGAGGAACAGTCTCGTGTCTTAGATGAAACTGCGAAGCGGTTTTAACATTTTAAGTAGCTGTTATTGCACCAGAGCTTGGGGAAAGGCGAGTGGAAGAAAATACATCAGTTTGCTGATTTTTGATTAGCCAGTTAAGAGCAGCCATTGCGTTTTATTTACAGTGCCAGACTGAGTAGGCAGTTCCTTGCATTCCCACAGCTAAGTAGGGCAGAGACTAGGCCTGTGCAGGTAGCCACATAAGCGTGCTTCACTACATCTGCCCCACTCCTTAAGTTTGTGCTCTTAATCTTTGACTGGCTATGTTTTGGTGCTGTTAAGGGCTGGACACTGTCATGTTGGCAGAAATTCATTTTGCTGTGTGCTTCCTGGTCAAATGTCCCCACACAGTAAGTCTGGAGCCTTTCCCTAAATCAGCAGATGGCTGTGGGACCCAGAACACCATCAGGGCACCCTGTGCCTTCTAAAGTCTGTGTTTTCCTTGCGGGTGGCACCCACCCACACATTCCCAGAACAGCAGCAGGACCCTGGCATGCATTGGGATGAAAGCTTTCTTTTTAATTTCATTTTGATAAGCTTTACAATGATGCCTTAGTGAGAAGCCAGCTCTGCCTCATGCTCAAAGAATACACTGTTTTCGGGAGGCTTTGTTCCCATGGGTCTTTGCCACCAGCCTCCCAGGAAGAACCTGTTTGAGACCTGTGGGGGCGTGGGAGGGAGGGGGTAAGAGCTGGGAGATGTCATCTATATCATTTGAGGCTTTTAATCACTGGGAATAGACTCCATCTTAGGAAGTGCAATCTGAAGGGAGAACTATAAAGATCTGGGAAGGTCTTCAGCATCAGGAAACCCACAAGGCTCGAAGAAGGGAAAGGAAATTCTTTTGAAGGTGCTGCCCCTACTTCTCTCTGGTGTTTTCTCCCTGCCTCAGTAATCCCACTAGAGATCTTTATTTTGCACTTCTCCCAACTGGTAGATGGTGGAAATAGTTTGCACACCTACCTCTCCACCTCTAGCCGCCAGGCCAATGCCAAGTTTGCCTCCCTTTTTTTTTTTTTTTTGGAGACATGGTCTTGCTTTGTAGTTCAGGCTGGCCCTGAGCTCACTATGTAGTCCACACTGGCCTTGAACTCACAGCAATCCTCCTGCCTCTGCCTCCCGAGTGCTGGGACTACAGGTGTGAGCTACCACGCCAGGCACTGTGGTATGTGGTGCTGATTGCTGCTGGGCATGAGTTACCACATGCAGCATTGTTGTATGTGGTTACCAGGGATCGAACTTGGGACCTTACACTTACAAGGCAGGTGCCAAAGCCACTGAGCTAAATCCCCGGCCCTCTGTCTCCTTTTGAGTATCTGGTTCAGGTTGCTTGTTCTGTCTTGACTACAGTTCCTGAGGGGGAAGATCTGATCGCCCCAGGTTGGAGCCAGGAGAACATGCAAACAAGTCTGTTCTGTCTAGGTGTCGATTACAGCTGACTGGGTTGGAAAATCCGAAGAAAGGACAGTAAAAGTTAGGTGGCAAGAATCCCTCTGCAGCCACCAGAGTATAGCACAGACTGACTTTTGTAACAAGGATGTTTTAAATGTCACTAGTGACTGCCATTATTAGCCTTGATGCCACTTTCAAGGCCCTCTCTGGTGCTTTCCATGACCTCTGACAGCGTAACACAAGTAAGGCCTACACCACCTCTTTGTGGTACGAGAGAGAAAATAAAGACTTCACAGGCAGCAGATAAGAGCTGTAGGAGCATGATGGGCCTTGACTGAGGTAGGAGGGAGGAGGTGGGAAAGTAACCCGCCGATTAAGTGCCTTGCAGATCGGGTACATTCTTACAGCCTGCTCCCTGCCTCCTGAGGCTTTGTCATCTGTCTCTTGCACATAGCTAGGTTCATGTCCTTTTTACTCAAACTAGCAGACACGTGCTTGCCATTGTGAGAGCAGCCTCAAGTGGATTGAAGAAATTTTTTATTTCGTTTTTTGAGACAGGGGTCTCACTTTGTAGTTCAGTCTGGCCGGGAACTCACTACGTAGCCCAGCCTACCCTTGAACTCATAGCAATCCTCCTGCCTCTATCTCCCAAGTGCTGGGATTACAGGTGTGAGCCACCACACCCGGCCAGGAATTCTTTTATCAGATCCTCTTAAAAAGTAACTAGGGGCCGGGGAGTTAGCTCAGTGGTTCCAGCGCCTGTCTCGCAAGCGCAAGGACCCGGGTTCGATTCCCCGGTAACCACATAACAATACTGGGCGTGGAGACCCACACCCAGCAGCAACCAGTACCACATACTACAGTGCCGGGTATGGTGGCTCACGCCTGTAATCCCAGCACTCGGGAGGCAGAGGCAGGAGGATTGTGATGTGAGTTTGAGGCTGAGCTCAGGGCCAGCCTGAACCACAAAAACGAGACCCTGTCTCCAAAAACCTTAAAAAAAAAAAAAGTAACTAGAAGGCTGAGGACTTAGCACAGTGGCACTGCACTTGCCTTGAAAATGCAAGGAAGGTCCTGAGTTTGATACCCCCATACTGCAAAAGTAAAACAAAACTGGATCGGGCTTAAGTCATTCCTGGCCTGATCATGGATAGCCGAGAGTTCCACAGGCTTCCCTCCTCAGACACCGTCAGTGTGGCTGCTCTTCTGCAGCCCTTTCAGGCCCCCTAGTTTTCTTTAGCCTCCACCCTCATTCTTCTGCCCTTTAGTGCTGCACACCTCCGCTCACTGTTTCTTGGTTAGCCAGTGATGTTGAGGAAGCCTTGCCTCCAGCAGAGATGCTTCATATGTTTCCATCTGGTGTTTGGGCGAAGCTATGAAGGATCCCTGTAGCAAGCCAAGCACAAGACATGGCCAGTGAACAGAACACACAGAAGTCCAGATCTGGTGGGTTTAGGCCATGGAGAGGAGACTGACGTGGCAGCAAGACACGGCAGGTGACAAGAGGCACTATAAAAAGAGCAAAGAAGGGAGTGTGGGAAGGGTTTTTCTCTTTAATGAGGAAAGTTGGAGAAGCCTTCTGACACAAGGACATAACAACATCACTCACAGGCAGAGAGTGGGCTTGTGGCCGTGGAGGAAGAGTACTGGGGCTCACACAAGGCCCAGTCCAGGGAAGATTGATTGATGTGAAGGGGAGCATGGTATGCGGTAAGAGAGGGGAAGATACAGCCTGGTAAGTTCTTAGGAAAGTGCGGGGTCTTTTTCCCCCTGAGTAAGGCAAGAACCATCTGAAAGTCTTGAGCTGACTTGTATTTTGGCACCGTTTCTCCTGGCTGTCATATGGCTGGTGAACAGTGGGGAGAGGGGGCAGAAAGAAGACGCTGGTTGTATCCCGAGTATTAGAATATGCCAGCCCAAGCCGTGGGCAGAAGTGGTGCCAGGTGAATAGTGATTCTCAAAGGAGAAGGAGGTCTTTTCCTGGGTTCCGTTCTCCCTCTGTTGTGTACCAAGCTTGAGAACTTAGGCAAAAGCCTCTCTCTTTGCCATGTAAATTGGAAGAGCAGCACTTGTTGTGAGAAGCGCCTGAGTTGACCTAGGAGTCACAGGGAGGTGTAACAGTAACATATACCATTGTTACTCAGCCCCTATGTGTGCCCAAGGCACCAAGTGGTGTATCTACCTTCATCCATTACATTGAGAAAAAGGCAAAGTCGTGGTACTGTCATAGAAGCTTCCTGGATGACTTGGAATTTGTGCAGTTGGCAGGGGCTAGGGTTTCATCCTTGGCACCTCAAAAAAGAATATGGAGCTGACTGAGGATTCATCTGAAAATGTTGTCCTAGGATGTAGTCCAACAAAGCCAGAGCTGTTCTGCATTTGAGGGCCATGAGGGGTTTATTAGTTACGGTTGTGGCTACCACTAAAAGACAGTCCAGGGTGGGCCTGTACCAGTTGTCTGTGAGAACAAGGTATGGTATCAGTCCTATTTTTCCTGCTTTCTGTAGTATAGTATGACATTAGCATTGTGAAGTTCAGCCTTGCTGTAGAAACAATACTTTGCTTTGGGATTGTGCTCACCAAAATACAGTCACATGGGTGCCTTCCTCCTACTCTTGTACAGGTTAGCGGCAGAGGAAGACTTGCTTGTCTTAAATGAACCAAAGGCCCTGTAGCATTCTTATATGTGTATGTGGCACTTCATGTGGAAGTTGTCCAAGAGACAACAAAGAAGGTAGAACAGTGAATACTCACGTTCTGCCACATAGATTCCACAGTGGTTACAACCACATAGATTCCACAGTGGTTACTATCACGTAGGTTCCACAGTGGTTGACATTTTGTCATTTATGCTTCTTCATTAACTTGTGAGTATATATAGTTCATAATCTGTGCGTTTTCGCTGAGCCATTTTAAATCCCAAATGTAACCTACTTCTGAAGACTTCAATAATCTTAAGAATGAAGGTATTCTTCTTATCCTCCAACCCATCAAATCAGAAAAAATGATGCAATAGTATCTAAAACTGAACTCCCTGAAAACACTCCAGATTGCCTTCAAAGTGTTTTTTCTAGAAAAATCTTTGTAGCAGTTCTTCTTAATGACCCTGATTTTTCTAAGAGAACTCAGGTTGGTTATCTTGGAGGATACACCACATCAGTCTCCTCGTTTTTCTCCTGGTGTATAACTCACCACACACACACACACACACACACACACACACACACACACACACACCCTATATAGGTCTTGATTTTCTATAGATTGCACATTCAGTGTTAGATGTCGAAATTAGTTCTAAATATTTGCCTGTGAATACTTTATCTTCAGCACCTATAGCAAGCACTTTATTTCCCTTGACACTGAGTTGTAGAGTGCATGGACATCCTGCAGAAACTTTTTCCTCATCAGCTTTTACTGGTGGCATTTCCATCCATGGAGAATTTACCTCCATGAAGTGTTTTTTTGTTTGTTTGTTTGTTTTTTGTTTTTTGGTATAGTATTGGTGATTGAACTCCACCCCTCATACTTCTAAGGTAGGCATGGTACCACTTGAGCCAAATCCCCGGCTCCTCTATGAAATTTTTTCATTGGCATGTGTGGCTTTTTAAAAAAAATTCTATGTGTTAATCACCTACCTTTATTTTATAAAATAAGGTGTAAAAGTTAATTTCTTCTGTTTAATAACCACATTTGTTTCTTTGTGAGGGTTTTTTTGAGAGAGGGTCTTGTTTTGTAGTTCAGGCTGGCCCTGAACTTACTATGTAGCCCAGGCGAGCCTCAAACTCACAGCAGTTCTCCAGCCTCTGCCTACATAGTGCTAAGATTACAAGTGTGAGTCACCACACCTGGCATTGTGATGTAGTACGGGGGATCAAACTCGGAGACCTTGCGCTTGCCAGGCAGACACTGGAATCACTGTATTAAATCCCCAGCCCCTCCATGAAATATTTTCATTGGCATGTGTGGCTCTTTTTAAAATTTCTTTCCTATGTTTTCATCAGCTGCCTTTATTTTATAAAATAAGGTAGAAGTTAATTCTTTCTGTTTGATGACCAGTTTATAACTGAATACTAGGGCGGGGGGTATAGCTCAGTGGTTCCGGTGCCTGTCTTGCAATCACAAGGGCCCAGGTTCAATCCCCGGTAACCACATAACAATACTGGGACTCACCCCAGCAGCAATCAGTACCACATACCACAGTGCCGGGTGTGGTGGCTCACACCTGTAATCCCAGCACCCGGGAGGCAGAGGCAGGAGGATTGCTGTGATGTGAGTTTGAGGCTGAGCTCAGGGCCAGCCTGTACCACAAAGTGAGACCCTGTCTCAAAAAAAAAAAAAAAAATTAAAAAATTAACTGAATACTAAAAAACTCAGTTACTCATAGCCTTTTTAAAAAATTGATTTTATTGGTACATTTTTATATACACATTATGATTACAATTGACATTGAGAATTTGTACCAGTACATGACACAACTTAAGTCTCATTTTTTTTCCCATTCCCTGCCCCCACAACCCCTCCCCCACTTCATACATAAGCTTTGTTTCCTTTTTTTTAACTGTCAGATTTTTTCTTTTCCTTCTTTACCTAACCCTACCCCAACCCTTTCCCTTTGACTCATAGCCTTTTTAACTTGAGTATTTTTGATGGTTAAAATCTGATTTTTATAAAGTGCTAATGGGTTTATTGTTTGTGTCGGCCAGGGATCATTTGTCTGCCTTGGAATTAATCTCTTGCCTACTCTTCGTATTACAGTTTAAGTAACTCCCCTTCATTGGTTTTCCCTGAGCCTTGGCCAACGTGGTTCTTTACGTGTGTGTACAAATACGTCTCTGGTTCTCTGGCAAGGTGTCTGCTCATTTTCTTCTTAGTTCTTGTTAGAGTCAGGCTCTGTGTAGTTAAATTTACTCTTTCCACAACAGATTGCAGATCCCAGGAGGCCAGACTGCACTATTTGTAATTTGTAGTTTCTCCATGAATGTGGTGCTGGTTTACTGTGGTGTCAAAATAGGTGCTAGCGTCTGAGGGCCTGCTAGGACTTGGCATTAGACTCTAGCTACGGTAGACAAAGTCCACATTCCTGTTATGACTGGTATAATATTTCTATTTCCTTAGGTCCTGGCATTAGATTCTAGCTGGAGTAGACAAAGCCTACATACTTGTTATGACCAATGTAATATTTCTGTTTCCTTTAAGTTCAAGTGAGAAAATGTTTACAACTTTTTGGACTTTGATTAATGTCTGTAGATTAAGAAAATTCTGATCACTCCTTCCTCTCGCACCCATTGCACACAGGTCAGTAGTATACCAAAGCCTTTCTTAGTTACTCAGTGGTGTTAGAAGATTCGGGAGAGTCTGAGTCTTGCCCATGAAGGGCATAGCCTGAGGGGAGTGTTCTGTTACAAGGAAGTACTTGGAGAACCCTGCACCTCTAAGGCTAGAAAGCTCTGGGTGTATATATGTATCAGACATGAGTAAGAGTTTTCCAAGTATTTGCAAAGATCTAAAGGGAGAACAGTGCCTTTGGTAATTCTTCAAGTATTTACTGAGCATCTAGTATGTATAAAACACTATTGTGGGAGCCAAAAATTTAGCAAATAAGGACATAATCCAAACCTTCAAAAATCTTATACTCTAGTGAAAAAGAAAGATGAAAAATATGAGTAATGAAATTATATTGTATGTTAGCCAGTAAGTGCTAAGAAGTTGACAGGTAAAGTTGAGGTTTTAGAATGGCAGAGACTTCAACTGAGAAAATGACATTTGAGCAGAGAGCTGAGAGAGAAGTAGGGAGGTGATCAGTGTGACTGTTTGAACAAGAACCTTTTAGGCAGCAGGAATAAGTGCAAAGGCTCTGGAGTAGCCATTTCCCTGGTGTATATGGAGAATATAAGGAAGCGATATTTTGGGAGCAGTGAAGTATAAGAATAATTAGAGCTGAGGTCACAGAGATGTCAGAGAATAGGGGGCTTTAAAAGGAGTTTATAAGTCATTTTAAGGACTTCACTTTTCTGAATGAGATGCAGAGGTATTTTTAGAGGAATAACACAGTCTTATTAGCCTTTTATTTTATTAATTAATTAATTTTTTTTTTTTTTGGTGGTACCAGGGGTTGAACTCATTCCCTTGTGCTTCCAAGGTAGGCTCAGTACCACTTGAGCTAAACCCCCAGTCCCTTACTAGCATTTTAAAGGAATATCTGCCTGGTTGCCATATCAACTTTAGACTGCCAAAGAGCAGGGGCAGAAGCAGGAAGACCAAGTAAGGGATAACAGTAGCAGTCTGAAACAGGACCAGAACTCATGCCGTTAGCCTTTATACCTTATGGAAAAATGCAATTTCTACCTCTTCCAGCTCAACACCCAGAACTGATGTTTCCTCCTTCCTTGTTTGTATGACGTAACGTGGCAGTACTCTTTATTTTTACTGTTAGTAAAATGAGAAATGGGAAGGCATACCTACAAGGATGTACATTCTTGTCTCTGTTCTTTGTATTGTTGCTGGGATCTTTCTTGTATGTTTTTCCCATCATGGAGCTTGTAATTGAAGTAGACTTTTGGTTATAAAATCTAAAGAGATGTAACCACAAGCTAGAATTATTTCCATATTACTGATGGGAAATGAGCTTGCAGTTATTTTGGGAACTTGAGGTGGACATTTGTTGTTGGTCACATTTCTCTCAAAAGGTTCTGAAAACTCCACTTCAGGAAGGTGCAGCCACAGATGCCCAGAAATGAAAAAACAAAAACCTTCTCTACCAACATGTTAAATCGTTTTTAAATCATAATTATTGGGACAAGTAGGTAGTTGATATATTGAACATAAAAAATGGTATGACTTCTCTAAACATTTTATTTCAAACTCAAAACATAAATCATTTGCTAAGTGAGTCATTTCTTGAGTATTGCTTAGCAGGTAGAGTTTTCCATCAGAGTTCTTACAGAATTGAATTTTGGCTTTTTTTTTTAGTAGTCGAAGCAGAAACTAGGTAGTATAAGAGAAAAAAATATATATGTATATATATATGTATGTATATAATTTAATGACTTGCCTTCTCTGTAAGCAATCAGCTGAGACTGCTCTTTCTAGTCACACTCATATTGATTTTATATCCTGTTTGATTATGTCATCCTTATATCATTAGCATAACTGCCATGAATGAGTTTGGAATAAATATAGCTGACTTCCAACCCACTCCTTGGTGAGCATAAAACTCCTGATGAAGGCATTATTAGGTTGAGCCAAAGACTCAGGCAGAAAGTCGCCTTCACTGGGCTGTTGCCCGTATAGGTAGCAGGTTTTATGAGTTAAGCAACATGTTAGTTCCAAGAGCTTCTGCAACTAATAGGAGAGGAGTGAAGGGAAGCCGCTATTCTCAGTCAGCTTATCCACCCAGCAACATTATAAGATGCATATCTCCAGAAAAAACAGGTCTTCAGCTTCGGTCCTCTTGCCTCCTTTCACAGGTTGCACTGGTTGTACCTAACAAAACTCACCTGTACTCAGAGTAAACGCCCTTTGCAAATGTGAGAACTTCGTTTTGAAAGTTTGGGGCTTGAGGTGTTCTGTTAGCTTATTAAGGTTTAGGGGTTATTTTTATCTTTTTAATTTTTAAAACTTTACATATTTTGATCTGTGTAAAATGCTATCATAAAAACCTGCAAAGATAAATGAGCAGCTGTATACTGACCTTTTGTTACCAGTGCGGAAGCAAAATCTCAAAGTCTCAAAGGTATGGGGATTCTGCCTTCTATGCAGCAGCATGCTGTGGAAATGGCTGTGTTTCTGTTGAGTTATTATTAAAATAACTAGTGGACCTTAAAAATCTCTACACTCTGGTGTTGGATCATAGATTTTGTGTCTTGGGCCATTCACCGGGAACACAGTGTAGGGATACATTGTCTGCCCAGGAGCCAGGTCTTATCCTGCTACTTCTGTCTGCAGAACAGATTCATATAGCAGCAGAAAAGAGCAGGTCATCGTGGAAGAGACTAAATTTAACATCCCTTCCCCCTTCAAACTTTCCTACTCCTTCTAAGGATTTGGATCTGGTTCTTCCCAGAGCAGCTAAACAGTTTGGGAGGAGGTTCAAGTGAAAACAATATCAGTTCTGCATATAGCCATATCTTTTTCTCCTTCTCTAGTGTTTTGCTTTTTATTGGAGATGACCAATTTTCATTTTTCTTGTTGATTAATAACTTAAAGGAGCTGAAAGTAAAGACTGACATTCTGGGAATACCCATGAAATATTTCTTGCCATATATGGCAAAGGTCTAAATATGGAAGCCTCCTGCTTGTCCCTCTGGTTTTTAAAAATCATGCAAGTAAAGCAAATCCGAAGGTACTCTGGAATGCCAGCATTGCAAATGCCAACGGCTGAGCTGAGTACCATTGGGACACAGAACTGAGTCCAGATTTGTGGCCTCAAGCTGTCTTCAGCTCGAAGAGCCAAGACTTAATACTTGGAATGAAGATTGTGGAGCTCTTCCAAGCAGTTTTTTGGTCATGAGGTATAGTAGTATAGTTGGAAAGGAAGGTGGCGAGTACTGCCAGTGGAAGGTAATGCTTGGGACGCTTTATGTTAATGGGACTGGAGAGCCTAACAAATGAAATGCCAGCTGACATGTCAGAACTATAACCTCGGTGCCTCCCCCTGCAGAGCATGCTTTCTCTAGGAAATTAATGGCACTAACTTGGCAGGTGGCTTCCCTGGACAAGGGCTCCAGGTCTTGGCACAGAGCTTTTCAAGCTAAAATTGGAGTAGCTGCTGAGACTTGAGCTGCTGCCTGCTTTACCTGCTCCTTCCCTAATCGAGGAAGCACTTGCCATCTGTTCCCAGAGTGGGTTTAAAGCTAAGCATGCAGGATTATAGTAAAGGTCACAGGCTATTTTTTCTTCTTTTTTTGTTTTGTAGAGGCATAATTGATATCCAATAAACTGTACATATTTAAAGTGTATAGTTTCCTAAGTGTTTAGGTATTCTTTTGTTCCTCTTGTGAATTCCCCTTGTTACTCTCTCCTAAAACTACTGGTGTGCTTTTCTGATAGCAGAGATTAGTTTCTATTTTCTAATTATAAATGCAGTTTTATATTATGTACTTTTATCTGGCTTCTTTACTATAATTATTTGGAGTCCTTCTGTATAGTTCTGTATATTAGCTTATTTGTTTTTATTGACTATTTTTCTCTATATGAATATACTTATTTCTCCAGTGTCCAGTTGGTCAAGTTTTTGTTGGTTCCTAGTCACTGCCTATTACAAGTAAAACTGCTGTAAACATTTGTGTACAGATCTCTGTATGGATGTAGCCTGTCCTTTCTCTTGGATAAATACCCAGGAGTAAGTAGTGAGCTCATCCACGAGGGAGTTACAGGTTTAACTCAAACCACCAAGGTTCTGTGGTAATTGCTGCATTTTGTATTCCCACCAGTATACATGAGAATTCCAGTTCCTTCTCATCCCTAAGATCTGATGTGTTCAGTCTTTTCACTTTACTCATCCTAGTTAATAGTAGTAATCATTGTTTATTAGCTTTAATTTTCATTTTTGTAATGATTAAGAATGTCGTACATCTTTTCAAGTGCTTATTTGCTGTCTCTATGACATACTCCTTCAAATCTCTTGTCTTTCAGTTGTATTGTTTTATTATGATTGCATTTTTGCAGTAGTTTTAAGCTTTAATGTTCAATTTTTTTCTTTTATATTTTGTTTTGTTTTGTTGTTTATTTTATTTATTTATTTAGTTAGTTATTTATTTTGAGACAAGGCCTCACTTTGTAGTTTGTGCTGGCCCTGAAATCACTATGTAGCCCAGGCTTGCCTGGAACTGACAGCAGTCCTCCTGTTTCTGCCTCCCGAGTGCTGGGATTTCTGGTGTGTGCCACCATGCCCAGCACTGTGGTATATGATACTGGGGATCAAATGGAACCTTGCACTTGCCAGGCAGATGCCAGAACCACTGAGCTAAATCCCTGGCCCTTTTATGGTTCATACTTTTTGAGATCATATCTAAGAAATTCTTAACCCAAGGTTTAGTACAAAGATTTCTTCCTGTGTTTACTTGGAGAAATTTTATAGGCTTAGCATTTGTTTTTAGGCCTGTGTTCCATTTTGAGTTGGTATTTGATAATGATATGGGGTATGGATTCAAGCTTTTGCTTTTTTAATTGTTGTTCCAATCGAATATATTTTTCTTATACTTTTCATTGCTGAAAGTTTGAATCTTAATATCCTTTTTATCTGTTCCCCCATATTTCTGCTTCATCAACTAATCTTGGTAGGATAGGTGTTACGAGTTTTAACTTCTGGACTGCTAGATATTTTTATTTGACTTCCTGCTGGGAAGCATTTAAATTAGCAAACAGTTTAGTCCTTGTGGATCTTGCTTTTGTGATTTGTTGAAGCAGTGCTTAGTTTAGGGCTGATTTCTTTCTTTCCTTTTTTTTTTTTGAGACAGGGTCTCACTTTGTAGTTCAGGCTGGCCCTGAGCTCAGCCTCAAACTCACATCACAGCAATCCTCCTGTCTCTGCCTCCCGAGTGCTGGGATTACAGGCATGAGCCACCATGCCCGGCACTGTGGTATGTGGTACTGGTTGCTGCTGGGCGTGAGTCTCCATGCCCAGTATGGTATGTGGTTACCAGGGATCGAACCTGGGTCCTTGCGCTTGCAAGACAGGCACCAGAACCACTGAGGTAACTCCCCGGCCCACCACACTCAGTATTGTATGTGGTTATTGGGGATCGAACCTGGGCCCTTGCACTTGCAAGACAGGTGCCGGGAGCCGGGGGGTTAGCTCAGTGGTTCCGGCGCCTGTCTTGCAAGCGCAAGGACCCGGGTTCAATCCTTGGTAACCACATACAATACTGGGTGTGGAGACTCACGCCCAGCAGCAATCAGTACCACATACCACAGTGCCGGGTGTGGTGACTCATGCCTGTAATCCCAGCACTCAGGAGACAGAGGCAGGAGGATTGCTCAGATGTGAGTTTGAGGCTGAGCTGAGTGCCAGCCTGAACCACAAAGCGAGACCCTGTCTCAAAAAACCTAAAAAAAAAGACAGGTGCCAGAACCACAGCTGATTGTTGTCCACTGAGGTGAGATCGTCCATTTTATACCCAGCGTCTGAGGCTCTTGATTGCAGCCCAATGTGAGCACTGGACACTTTTTTGTAAATATTTTGGATAGATCATCTCCTGGCCGTATACTCCTCATACTGATGCACCAGTATACTACCCTGCTAAATACTCAACAAAGATCCTTTGCAAATCTCCAGTGCTTCCCTGCTTGGGACTGTGCCCTGTGGTCTCTAGCTCTTCTATTGCCATATCCTTCTGTTTAAAAACTTGAAGGATATAAGCTGGAGCAATTGTATGTCCACTTCATTTGTTGTGCTTCATGTGGATATGTAGTATTTTTAAAATTACTGTTTTGTGTGCCGGGGATTTACCTCAGTGATTCCAGTGTCTGCCTGGCAAGTGCAAGGCCCATAGTGTGATCTCCGGTAACCACATACCAAAATTCCGGGTGTGGTGACTCACACTGGTAATCCTAGCCCTTGGGAGGCAGAGGCAGGAGGATTGCTGTGAGTTTGAGGCCTGCCTGGGGTACATAGTGAGCTCAGGGCCAGCCTGAAGTACAAAAATGAGAGCCTGTCTTTTAAAAAAAAAAAAAAAAAAGAATTACTGTTTTGGCTGTGTGTTGCTCAGGTTGTTCTTTGGTTTTTTTTTGTTTGTTTGTTTTTGTGGTTTTTGTTTGTTTTGAGACAGGGTCTCACTTTGTAGTTCAGGCTGGCACTGAGCTCAGGCTCAAACTCACATCATAGCAATCCTCCTACCTCTGCCTCCAGAGTGCTGAGATTACAGGGTGAGCCATCACTCTCAGCACTGTGGTATGTGGTACTGATTGCTGCTGGAGTGAGTCTCCACACCTAGTATTGTATGTGGTTACTGGGGGATTGAACCCAGGCCCTTGCGCTTGCAAGACAGGGGCCAGAACCACTGAGCTAAATCCCTGGCCCCTGTTCCTTGGTTTTTGAGAGGTTGTGTTTTGGGGAGCTATTTTAGGGACAAATTTGACCTTTTTTCTTCTTCCATTACTTGAAAACAGAAGTCTTCGCTACCTGTTTTGATATCACAGCTTGTCTTATAGCATACATTCAGTGCTGACCAGCATAATTCATCCACCAGAAAACTATGCACTTGTACTCCTGACTGTAACAGACATTACTGCTTCCCCTCCTGCCTCTTCCCCTATATGTACCACTTTGGGCTATATAGAAGGATCTCTTCCTCCCCATTGATGAAGCCCTCCTTTTAGCATCTGCTTATCCTGTAGGTTTTGTGTCTGAGTGACACTTGCTTAATCACTTGCCTCTTGCTAACTTCTGGGGATGTTGTTTACGTTTTGGACTTGGCTTATGGGAAATCCTGTCTTTGTGCCTAAGAAACACTACCACCTCCGTAACCCAGCCCTTCTTGGTGAAGCTGTGTAGATTGGATTGACAGATAGTGACTGTGATCTGATGTTCTGGAGCAGTGCTCATGTCCTCTTTCCAAGATGGTAGCTGATTTGAAATAGCACAGGGCACAAAGGATCATAGGCAGAGATTCTGTTTCCTGGCTTTTGTGATTTCCTGAGGTAATAGAGGAAGGCTTTGCCCCCAGTGTCTGTCCCATATAAGCTCAAGAGAGCAGTAATAAGACAGCTACAGTTGTCACTGCACAAGCAGCCATCCACACCGTCAGGCTGGCTGGATGCTGGGTGGAGGTTGTCTCCCACTTCGTGCTCCCTTCCTGGTACCAGTCAGATTCAGGTCTCTTACCTTAGGCAAAGCAGTATCGATATGTGTAACATCAGAAGGTTGCTCACCACTCCATTTCATCGGGAGTAAAAGGAGTATAGGAAGTTTTTCCCTGTACTCTGTAATTGTTTATTGTAGTTAAAATATGATCTTGCTCAGGTCAGGACCTTGCTTAGATATGGTAAGAATATACAACTCTTTTGTTGGATATTCTATATTTTTTAGACTATGGGTTATAATCCATTAGTGTATCACAAAATAAATTCAATGGGTCATAATTAGATCCTTTTTAAAAATGAGAAATATACATACAACATTGGAATTCACTCCGGTATATATTCTGTGGGTTCAAACAAATGTATAATGGCCTATAGCCACCATTATAGTGTCATAAAGATAGTTCTCAGTGCCCTGTGTTCCATCTGTTCATCCGCCACACCCACACTCCTGGTAATGAACAGTCATTTTGCTTTCTCTGTGTTTTGCCTTCACATTGAAACAGACTTTGTCACCTTAGAACACCAAGTCTTGAGGGAACTAGTTGAAGGCATCAGAATGACTGTTCCTCAGTGCTTCTGACTGTAGAGTCACAGAGCAGCTCTTATCTTCAAAGACCAAATCCTTATAACAGGAGGATAAGGTGGGAGGTTTCTTCTTTGTTTATTTTTTATCAATAAGAGTGGACTTTCCAGGAAGACTAGGAGACATTCAGAAGGGGTAGGTAAAGTATGCCTAAACTAGTGGATCCTTGTGCCCAAACTGACCCATACCTCAACCAACACGCGCTTTGGCATAGGGAAAGGCTTAGATTGATTCCAACTCTTCTAGGCTGGGCAGGTGGTTTTCCTAGAAAGTTGATGCTCATCCAAAAGAGGGAAGGAGATTGAAGCTGGACTGTGTTGCAGCCTTGCCTCCAGGTGTCCAGGCATGTTTGCTCTATGTTTTGTTCAGCTGTCCTTTACAGTCCAGACCCTTGTGTCCCAGGCCCTTTCCTTGGATGTTTCCTCACCTATCTGCCCAGTATGGCTACTGAGAAAGCTGGATGCTTTGTCTCAGAGTCTGCTCAAAAGAAAGTCTGGGAAGAGGGTAGTTCAGATTATTGGTCTCCTTTGTGATTGTCAGTCTTCCATCAGCTAAGTGAAGCCTTTCACTGCAGCCAAGCCCTCCCGTTCACTAGCTCTGACTTGCATGTGTGACAGAGCCTGGGAGTGGTCTCCATTTCTGTTGTATGTGGTAAGTGGAAAGGGTTCTGAAAACTTAGGTGCTCATTGCCCTTTCCTGCCCTAAAGCTGGGCTCAGTTGGCTCAGGTTCAACATAGGAAGCAGAACTTCAGGGCCGTGTGTATGACAGCTTCTGTTGTTGGACTATTAGAGCTGTTTGTCTCCCAGCTACTCATGTATGTAAAAGTATTTGAGTCCTGCTATTTGTCATTTCTTTTGTCAGGTGATGATGTGGTGATTGTGTTATGGCAAAAGAATGAGCTCAATGCAAACCCCAGCTCACAAGTTCTTAGGAGCTAGTTCTTCTGGAGGGCTTTGGGCCATGTCCATGCCCATTCTGCCCAGGACATCTGTCCCCTTTGTTTCTCTGGACAGCCATCTCCATCTTGTTTCCTATTTTGTTAAGTTCTACATAGTCTGGTGGCTGTGGTAATGCTCTCAATTCATCTCTGCTTCCTCATCTAACTTTTTTGTGTTGATAGTTTTTTTTCGATTAATAGATTTTATTGGTACATTTTATATACATATTATGATCACAGTCAACATTGAAAATTTGTACCAGTGTATGACACGACTTAATTTTCTTTTTTTCTCATTTCCCTGCTCACCCTACCACCCCTCCCTCTGTATATACATAAGTTTTATTTCCTATTTTTTCTTTACCAACGCATTTTCCCCCACATTATCTACCCTATCCCCTTTACCATTTGAATATTTTCTGTTTCACAGTATCTGTCATACACTCTAGAATCATTTATATCTTTAGTTTCTCACACCAGAGAAAAGACACAGTATTTACATATCTGTGACTTACTTATTTCATTTATAAGTATGTCCTTAAGGTACATCCATTTGAGTGTAGATGACTCCAACTTACCATTCTTAATGGCAGGATAATAATGGCAGAACCACATCTTTCTCTAGTCTCCAGTTGATGGACATTTTGGTTGTTTCCAAGATCTAGCTATCACAAACTGAGCTGCTCCAAACCTGGTTGCACATATGTCACTGTGATATGAATCTTTTCTTTTATGTATATAACTAGCAGAGGAATCGCCGGGTCCAATGGGACCTCTAATGCTAGTTTTTTGAGGAATCTCCACACTGATTTCCACAGTGTTTGAATGAATGTACATTCCCATCAGCAGTGGAGAAGGGTTTCTTTTTCTCCGCAGGCTCCCCAGCATTTAGAACCATGTCTTTATCCAGTCTCCAGTTGGTAGGCATGTGGATTGTTTCCACAATTGGAGCTTTATATTGATTCCCACTTCCTGTAAACACATACACATATACAACACAGTTCTCATTTGGTAGGTCTTCTATGTAATGCCCACCCTCTCAGCCTCTGGTAAAATCAGTTTTGTATCAGTTGTAAGTCAGTAACTGGCTGGGCTCCTCCAGACTGGAGTTCTGGTGTGAGAATTTCCAGGAACTCAGGGTCAGCTATCACAATTGGCAGACACGGGCTTCCAGAGAACTTGATGCTGATGGTGTGTTTTGAAAAGGGAGTTGTAGTTGTCTATCGCAGATGTCTTTTCCTCTTTTCTCATGATACACACTCTGAGATCACTGTCTCTGGAGTTCCCCCTCTTACTGGAGATGCCTTTGTGGTTTGTCTAGCTTCTGGGAAAACAGTGTAATAGAGAGAATATGGTAATTCAGATTTGATAGTCGAGCTTTCCTCCTTCAGCAAATTGCTTTGCTTCTCTGCCTCAGTTTTTCTCTGAAATGGAACCAGTGTTTTGGAGACAGTTGAGTAAGTTTGTATGTAGAGAAAGGAGCTTCAGAGAGCTGGGGCACCTTTGGATGAAGTACATAGGGTGACTTCTTTCATTTTCTGGTTCAGCCCAAGTTGGTTTATACTTTCGCAAGAAAATTATGGTAACTTGGGAGACACCCTGTGCCCTGGTTCCTTCTTGGTGTAAGTCCTTGGGACCCCAGCACTTGTGGAACCTGGCATAGCACTTCTCATCCTGTACCCCAGGGGAAGGGTGGGTTCTCCCCTTGGCTGCACGAATGAACGCCTACTTACCAGCCAGAAGGGTAGCAGCATATGTGTGTCACATTCAGTGAGTAACTGTGAGAGGGTCGTGGGGTGGTTGCCCTGGAGGGGCTTTACCTAAGCCAAACAACAGAAGGAAGATGAGCTAGGTTTTACGGATTATACCTAAAAGGTGATAAGGGTCCCGGGTGAATGACTCTTGCATTGTAAGTGATTGTGTCTTAAAATGACCAGAGTTATTCTTAATCTTGGAAGAAATCCAGAGGGTACAAGAAGTCATGGCAGGAGGTACTTTATGCTTCTTACCTCTAGAACAAGGTAGGCTGCTGCTTCCTCTGGGAAATGGGGTCCTTTGGGGGCCCACCTACTGCTTGACATCAAGGGCTGCCCCGTGAGAGATCACGGGAAATTCTCCTCAACGCCGCAGTTCCCTCTTGGTTTAGAACAACCTATTCGGCCAAAGCACTGACAACAGTGATTGGTCCTTCACTGCTGGTTTCTGACTTGCCACCTATGTTCCTCCTCATTGCTCATGTTACATCTGCCCTTTTTCACAGGGATGCTTGAAGATGGAAAGAAATTTGATTCCTCTCGGGACAGAAACAAGCCCTTTAAGTTTATGCTAGGCAAGCAGGAGGTGATCCGAGGCTGGGAAGAAGGGGTGGCCCAGGTATGCTTTCATTTGTTTTTTCTTGTTTATTTCTTTGTTTCTACCTGTTAAATTATTTTTATAGGAAAACATTCATATGATTTGAAAATCAAAAAGGTATGTATGTCTTTCTCCTCTCACTTCTTCCTGATGTCCACAAATAACTATTAATATGTTTTGTAGACTTTTAAGCATACACAGAAATGTACTTACACTTTTCTTGCCTTTACACATCAGAATATTAAACATGCTAGGACATAAACAGCTATATATGTACAGCTGCATAGCACTGCTTGAGATGGGAGTGTTAGAGTTTATTTGATAGAGCACTAATGATGGCTGTTCAGGTCATCTCCAGTGTTATGTTATAAGAAAATGCTGCAGTGGCTCATCTTGGGTACATGTATGCAGGTGTTGCTCTAGAACAAAATTCTTCAAAGTGGAGTGAGTGGCTCAAAGCTGCATGCACAGGCCTTGGCCAGGTTGCCTGAGCAGGGATTGCACTCTGAACTACCACCGACAGGCAGTACAGGTGCTGACTCCTCTCAGCCTAGCCATGTAGTGCAGTAATAAACTCCTGGCCTTGGGAGTATGATGAGTAGAAAGTTGTATATCCTATAATTTTAGTCTTATTTCTCTTATTATTGCCAGGCCACAACCAAATACTTGGGAAAGGTCATACTCTTAAGGAAATTAATTTTCTTTGTCTTGAGTTCATTTCCTCATCTCTTCCCTCGCATTTGTAGAAATGGCTTTTGTTCTGCCAGTATCACAGAATTCCCAGGAAACAACAGGAGACTCAGGTTTGCCAAATTTCTTGCCTTTACACATCAGAACATTGGATTCCTTCTTTGCCAGACAGGAGTTTCTTTCTTGGCTTTAACCAGGTAAAGGGATGTTTACAGGGGCTTTATAATTAGGTTCTGGATGATGGGTAAGCTAGTCTGTTTCCCTCTCACCAAGTAATGAAAATTTAACCAAGATAAAAGAAAGATTTCTTTCTCTTTTCCAGAGTTCCACTATTCCACCTACTTTATAAAAAATCACTGATTTATTTCCAAGAAAACTGCTTAATTTTCAGAAACTTAAAGCCTCTTCACTCCCACATATCTGGATCTCTGCTTCTGCAGGGCAGAGGGTTGGTTGGCAAACAAGGAAGAGGCCCTTTGTGGTTTCCTTCTTTTAGGAAACCTTGCCAGCCACATTGCTTTCCCCCTGTGCTTGAGATCTGGCCAGCTCTTGGGTCTGTAGCCCCTCTCCTATGCCAACCATTGTCTATATGACAGCTCATCTTCTGTGACTGCTTCAGCACTGGAGCAGTGACTGTTGTGTGGTCCAAGTGCCATAGCTGCTACTGAGGTATCATTATTCCACCTAAGCCATATCCCAGGTTTTCAAGGCACGCCAGAGTGTCCAGATCCCTTTGCTTTGAAGTCCATGAGAGCCTGGTCACTTATGAGAAAATTGGGTAGTTTGAGAACTACCTAAAACATCTTGTAAACTCTCAGAGAATATTGAATTAAAGGTAAGGAAGGAGAACAGATTGTCTTGTGCCTCTTCTTTTTGGTTTTATATATTTCTAAGTGTCACAAGTACTGCTTAGGCAATTTCCTTTTTTATCTCATAAAATATTTTAGGTATCTTTCCATAGTAATACATTAAAAACTGGCCACTGTATTTTTTTTTCCTTATCAGTGTTGGAGATTGAACTTAGAGCCCTTGCCCTAAAATCCCAGCACCTTTTATTTTTTATTTTGAGAAACTTTAATTTGCCAGACCATACTTGAACATGAACTCCTGTTGCGTCAGCTTCCCTAGAGCACTGTGATTACAGGCATGTACCATCTTGCCTGAGAGTTACTATACTACTTTACTCTACTACTACCTTTCTAACGGCCAGCCTAGCACACAATTAGAAAGTGCTAAAAGTAGAAATGTTGAAAGAATTGTCCTTACCACCTTGATCCAGAATGTTCTGGTTGCTCAGAGATGCAGAAGTGTGGATTCATTAGAAACTTGATTTCAGCCCGTAGCATCCTCTTCAGTTGTCATTTCTCGTGTTGGTCAGAGCCAGAGACAAACATACAGAGACCGCAGAGTAAAATGGTAAAGGGTAAAAATGCTGCAGAAAACCCGTTCAGTATTGCAGAAATTAGGTATCTATGTTCACTTGTGTGACTTACTAGAAACTGAAAAAATACACACATGTATTTTTTTAAGTAAAAATTTTCTCTCTATTCTGGTCACTCTTCACACTTCTCTCCCCTCAGAACAACAGTGGGATTATTGGTGTTCTCTGTGTATACAGTGGATACAAATACATGAATAATTCCATAAATGATAGCTTGTTATTTTTGTACAGAAAAAAAATACTATTTTGAAGTTTCTCAGTATAGGAGTATAAATATAGAAAATGCAGAAAAAATAGCTTACCTTAACTACTTTATTTTCTTTTAAAGCAAAGGTTTGATCATGGTACCTGTTGGGCCTCTTATGTTCAGTTTCTATATCTATGGATTCAACCACATATCAAAATATTTTAAGAAGTTGAGTCATGCTGAACATGTATAGGCTTGTCATTATTACCTAAACATCAGATTATAAAAACTATTTAGCATTTGCATTGTATTAGATAGAACTTGGTGAAAAGAACTGTAGATTGTTGCTGGCCCAGTGTCCAGCAATAAGACCTGATAGGTTGAAAGCCTGATCCTGTGGGAGTCCATTGGGACCGTTGGAGTCTGCCTGTCTGCTCCCAAGGCCTTCGTGGGCATGAAGAAGGGCTGCCTGATGCCTGTGTAACTAGCTGTAAAGTCACTGCAGTGCTCCAAGCAGCACAGTGCTGACCAGCAAACTTCCAGGTAAACCGCTTTGCCTCTGCAGAGATAAGGAGTGTATCCAGCTGAGCATTTCTTCCTTGTTCTCTTCACAGATGAGTGTGGGTCAGAGAGCCAAACTGACTATCTCTCCAGACTATGCCTACGGTGCTACTGGGCACCCAGGCATCATCCCTCCACACGCCACTCTTGTGTTCGATGTGGAGCTTCTAAAACTGGAATGACAGGAGTGGCCTCCCTTAGCTCCCTGTTCTTGGGTAAGGAAACAATGCTAAAGGACCTGTGATTGCTTTTGCATCTCCCTTGTTATGCCAGGGTTGGTGACAGAAACCAGGGGAAAAAAAAAGAAAAACTATGAAGCTTAGTCTTTCCCCTGCCTTCTTCCTCTGTAGGGCTTTTTTTTCTTTCGTGACAGACTCTCACTTTATAGTTCAGGCTGGTCCTGAACTCACTATGTAGCCCAGGCTGTCCTTGAACTCACAGCAATCCTCCTACCTCTGTCTCCTGAGTGCTGGGATTACAGGCGTGAGCCACGGTACCCGGCATTGTGCTGTGTGGTACCAGGGATCAAACTCTGGACCTTGCACTTGCCAGACAGATGATGAAGTCACTTAGCTAAATCCCTGCCCCCCCCCCCTTCTTTTAATCTTTTTGAGACAGGGTCTTGCAGTATAGTTCAGGTTGGGCTTGAGCTCACTACATAGCCCAGACTGGCCTCAAACTCATGGTGATCCTCCTGCCTGTCTCTAGAGTGCTGAGATCACAAGTGTGTGTCACCATTCCCAGCTAGGGCATCCTTCTAATGTACACCTAGAATATAAAAGCTGGTCACCCAAAGAAAAGGGGTGACATATGTCCTGGAATGAACTCATTGGAATGGCAGCTGTTTGGACAAAGTATTTATATATATAGCTTATTAACTGGGTTTGGGACTGTGGAAACACGGGCCACATGGCTAATGTTGGCAGTTTAGCACCTCAGGATACTCTCAAGGACTTTGTTGCACCCTGTGTTTCTAGTAAGTGTCATGCTTACCGTGATGCAGTAAGCAGAGCACCTCTAATGCAAAAATGTAGTTTGTGCGACCTTCTCGGCTGTACGACTTGAAGTGTAAAGGCTTCACTCAGCTCACAGTCCTGGGAAGAGACCTGACCTATCTGACCACTTTCCTTGGGTAGCAGGTGAGGAAACTGAGACCCAGAGAGGGAACCTGCGCTGAAGGTCACGTACAGGCTGTAGTGAGAGGACAGAGCCCATTTCCTGACTTCCATCTTCTATACTTATATGTTTGGAAACCAAACAGAATATCCTAGTGGGACATCCCTAATTGTGGAGGTTTTAGAATCGTTAAACATGTGAATGCTGTTGTCTTCTTTCAAACTCCCCAGTTCTTCCTGTTGACTGCCCACCTGCCTATGGAACCAGAAGGCCTCAGCAGAGGCTACATGAGGATGCTTTTGTTTGAAAGCTACAGCAAGTGGCTGCGAACTCAGTGATGGCAGTCAGAGCTGCTGGAATCCTCCCTAGCAGCAGGCCTCTTGAAGTGTGAGGCTCTTTATTATTAGCAGTCTTTCCTCTCAGTAACCTGAGATGTAATATGCGCTGAGGTGGTACAGGGCTGCCAGGTTTGATAATGCTAGTAGCTTCTTTGCTGCTCATTCCTGCCGGGGAGAATCTTACAGTCTCTGTCTGTCCAGAGGTCTCTACCTCATCTGAATCTCCTTTTGTGTTCTTAGATAAATAATTTGGATATAAATGTACACAGGGAGCCTTGGAGTTGTCCTATTTCAGAATATTTTCTGAAGGTCAGATGGGTGGGAGAAAGGAAAAAGGAGAGAGAGACAGGGTTGAGGGCTCTAATCACCATGACCTGACTCCTGGCCTAACCCTACTTCCTCCCATTCATCTCAGAGCCTTTTACAAAGATCTCAAAGGAAAGCCCGAAGGCAGTTCAGAAAATTGTAGGTTTGAATGAATGAATATATCTTCTAGTCTCTTCACCTTGACAAATAACATGGGTTGTGGTCTCAGCCTGGATCCAGTTAAACCCAGTAACTGGGGTGGGGTTCAGGCATTAAGATTTTTTCAAGCCCCCAAGTAATTCCCATGTTTAGCCAACTTGGATATGAGAGATGAGGAACTATCCTCCTAGCCTGTGAGTTCCAGGTCTCCTGCAAGCTACACATTAACTTCAGGAGGAAAGAGTAAAACAAAGTACATGAACCAGTTTAAGGGGGAAGAAGCTACCTCACCTGGGAACCCAGTACCAGCCCTTCTGGCGTTCTCCAGCTGTAAGAGAGATGCTGTCCCAGGGAGCCCTGTCAGCTGCTAGCAACAAGGCTTGGTGTGGCAGATGGCACTATGGCTGTCCTCACAAAGAACACTGAGTTGCTGGAACTCACAGATTTTCTGTTCTCAACAGATCTGCTATGGAGGGATCCTGTGTCTCCAGATGCGTGCACATGAATCCATATGGAGCTTTTCCTGATATCCCACTACTCTTTGTATAAACATCTACCCCAATTGAATGTGTTCTGTCACTCAGCTTTGCTTCTGAAACCTCCATCTCCTCTTCCCTTTCTCCTTGTATGTGTTTACCTAAACTTTATGCCATAAACCTCAAGTTACTCTTTTGTTTTTGTTTTGAGTTGATTCAGTTTCAGTCTTTTGGATCTAGTTTCCATTTATATTGTCAAATATTAACAGCACAAGCGATGGGTTAACCTTAGAATAGTAATTGGTGGGGGGTAGGGTTTGCAAGAATCTTTATTTTATTTTTATTTTTATTTTTTTTTGGATAAAATTTTTATCTATTATATATTAAACATTCTTGCTGCTGCGCTACAGAGCCATAGCAGATTTGAGACGCCGTTGAGAGCTGAATTATTCTCCATTGTGAGAGATGTCCTTGGATTAAATTAAAAGCCCTACCCAAAACTCCAGTAGGGAGGGGGAAAGCCTTAGCCTCGGCCAGCCCCAGCCACCTCCCCTGAAACCTTTGCCTTTTGAAAGCAGATCACTTTCACCGCGACGTTGGACACTACAGGTATCTGTCCCTGGGCCAGCAGGGACCTCTGATGCCTTCTTCATGACCTGGCTTATTTCTTTTTCCCCTCTTCCTGAGGTTTTTCTAATGGATTTTCAGGACTTTTATAATCTCATAACTATTTAAGCTCCACTTCCTAAATTTTAAGAACTTTTAATTGAAAGTTTAAATTGAAGGTGCTGTTTGTAGGCTTATCACCAGTGAAAGCCCTGCCATCATGACAAATCCTTGAGTGTTCTCCTGAGATAATGATGCTGGTCATCGCAGCTTCATCATCCCCCATTTTTTGTTTGCTCTTTTTTTTTTTTCCCCCGTAGGTTGTTTTATTTTTTGATGCTTGACTCCCTCTGCTGATCTCAAGAGTTTCTTAGCTTTTCTTCCCTCAATCCCTTCTCACCCTTTGCTGTCCTGTGTAGTGATTTGGTGAGAAACATTGTTGCTTTGTACCTGTTCCACCTACCCTCAGCACCACCCCCAACTCCTCCTTCCCCCGCACCACATATGAGTTTCAAGTTTTATTATTGCAATAAAAGTGCTTTATGCTGGCTTTTCTCAGCTGTGTGTCTTGGTGGTTACTTTTACTTGCCTCCCCCGCCATTTGGCACAAGGGGGAGGGGCTGGGGGAAGGGTAGCAATAGGGGTAGTGTCCAAAGGTGAATGTTAGCAGAACTGCAACAGTGAACATCCTTCCCCATTAGCCACTGTAGGGTGGGTGAGGAGAAAAGTTCGGCCACAGGTTCACATCAAAGAAACGGGAAGTTAAGCTGGGATAGTCAGGGAATATGCCCACCCCCATCATCACATGTCCTTAAGCATGTGGTCTAGGTGGGTCACTGTGCCTAGTTCTTGGGTTACAAACAAGTGTGAGATACAGCCACCTCTCAGGAAGGAAGTCAATCAAGAAGCAAATTGATGAGTAATTACAAAGGGGAGTTTTGGGTTTAAATTGTTCCTCAGTGACATTTAGTGTGGAAAAACTCACAGGCCAAGATGTCGTAGTCCCTTCCCTGATTCCTAGCCTGTGTGTATGTGTCGGTGTCGTTCTGCTCTTACTGAAAGGTATGAGGCCCGCAGATTACTCTGACACTTTCAAAACTGCTCTGGTTGAAAGCCATTGGTTTTAAATAGGTTATTTATGGACTTGATTAATGATTTTCTAAATTCTTTTCTTTTGAATTTATATTGTTGGAGAGAGATTCCAGGATCATCCTATTTTCTCAAAACTTTATTAAAAATATGTCGAACATGTTGCTGTGATTTGAATCTTTTAATTCTTTTGTCTATATATGTAGCAGAGCAATGGCTGAGTCAAATGGGACCTCCAATCCTAGTTTCTTGAGGAATGTCCACACTGATTTCCACAGCGGTTGTATGAGTCTACACTCCCACCAGCAGTGGAGAAGGGTTCCTTTTTCTCTGCAGCCTCGCCAACATTGGTTGCTGGCTAATTCTGAGAGAGCAGCTATTCTTTGTGGAGTGGGATGAAATCTCAGTGTTGTTTTCATCTGCATCTCTCAAATGACCAGTGATGTTGAGCATTTCTTCATATACTTCTTAATTGCTCTTACTTCTTCCTCTGAACAGGTATCTGTTCATTTTAGATGCCCATTTTTCAATTGGGTCTTATTACCACGGTGACATATGTCCACCCATGTTTATAGCAGCTCAGTTTGTGTTTGCTAAATCTTGGAAACAACCAAAATGTCCATCAACAGGAGACTAGTTAAAGGAGATGTGGTTCTTTTATAGAATAAAGTATTATTCTGCAATTAAAAATGATGAGATTGAGTCTTTTCATACTCAAACAGATGTACCTTCAGGACATCCGCATAAGTAAAATAAATAGGTCACGTGAAAATATCGTATCTTTTCTCTGGTCTGAGAAAATGCAGATGTAAATGAGTTCTAGTATATGTAGTTGATATTGTAGAATAGAAAATATTCAAAAGGAAAGGGTATAGGGGTCAATAGGGGGTGGGGAGTTGCAGGGTGGGTGGGGGAAGGGAAATAAATGAAAAGTGTCATATTCTGGAACAAACTCAATGTTAAATGCAATGATGTGTATTCATAATGTACCAATAAAAACTTGAATTAAAAAAAATGTCAAATAAGATTGTTTTAGTAAATACTAGATTCTGTTAAAAGAATGGTGACGCCTACCTACATCCTAATCCCCAGTAGTACTAGTTTTGCAAATAAGGTTAAATAGAACCCTGAGATAAAGAGATTTATCTTGGTTGTGCAGATAGAACAAATTATAAGAATATTGCTGTACCTGTTTTTTACATATAAATGTGTAGACACTGATTGATAGATACCATCCTTGTCATATTGACAGGTACCAGTATAACTCACCCTAGTGCATATCATAAACTAGTATATAGTATTTATACTTTTCCACTGCTATCAAAATGTAGAACATCATTATCTCAAGAAAGTTTCATTACTCCTTCTAGTTAGTTCCCACCCCACTTCCAAAGGTAACAGTTTTGATTTTTTCCCACTAGATTAGTGTTTGCTCTTTTCTCTGTATTTTGTTGTCATTATTGGCAGTTGAAAATGGGCCTTTCACTGGACTCTACAACCTTATCTCACTATGTTCAAGCTGGGCTTGAACTTGCGATCTTCCTACCTCAGCTTCCCACAGCGTTGAGATAACGGGCACGCACCATTGTGCTCACCTTAGAGTTTAAATATAATTTTTCCTCATACTCTCCAGCACTTGGCAGTCAATGTTGTGCTTCTAGGCACACAGGGAAGCTGTTAGTGCTCAGAGAAAACTTGTTCAGAGAAACTAGATCAGGGTTGGGGTGTATGCAGGTGGAATTGTGGCCTCAGTGGTGCCTACCTACATCCTAATCCCCAGTAGTACTGGTTTTCCAAATAAGGTTGGTTAGAACCCTGAGATAAAGAGATTTATCTTGGTTGCGCAGATAGAGCAAATGTCTTCACAAGGATCCACACAAGGGTAAGAGAAGGAGATGTGGGGCTGGGGTGTTAGCTCAGTGGTTCCGGCGCCTGTCTTACAAGCGCAAGGACCCGGGTTCAGATCCCCGGTAGCCACATAACAATACTGGGTGTGGAGACTCACGCCCAGCAGCAACCAGTACAACACACCACAGTGCCGGGCATGGTGGCTCACGCCTGTAATCCCAGCACTCGGGAGGCAGAGGCAGGAGGATTGCTGTGATGTGAGTTGGAGGCTGAGCTCAGGACCAGCCCGACCACAAACCGAGACCCTGTCTCAAAAAACCTTAAAAAAATAAAAAAATAAAATGAAATTATGGTTTGGGGCCGGGGAGTTAGCTCAGTGGTTCCGGTGCCTGTCTTGCAAGCGCAAGGGCCCGGGTTCGATTCCCCGGTAACCACATAACAATACTGGGTGTGGAGACCCACACCCAGCAGCAACCAGTACCACATACCACAGTGCTGGGCTTGGTGGCTCACGCCTGTAATCCCAGCACTCGGGAGGCAGAGGCAGGAGGATTGTGATGTGCGTTTGAGGCTGAGCTCAGGGCCAGCCTGAACCACAAAAGCGAGACCCTGTCTCAAAAAAAAAAAAAAAAAAAAAAATGAAATTATGGTTCATGAAAATATAAAATGAACAGATTAGAGATTTTATTTACTCAATGAGAGAAACAGGTGTTTTCTTTGTTTCAAAGCAGAATCCGAGAAGCAAATGAATGGGTATAGTAAGAGTGTTGAAATTAATTTGCAAAATAGATACAGACCTGGCAAAATTGGCCAAATCCATAGCAATAATCACATTCCTGTAATTACAATGTACATGTCTGTCAACAATATCAGTTTCGGTTTATGTAGCTGTAAAGTCACTCAAAAGCAATTGAGATGTAGACAACCATGAAGGGTGGGTTGGGTGCAGCACCTCTGAAGAGCAGGGATGGGCCTGTTTCAGAACCCTTCACAGTGTTTATTGATAGCTTATGGTCAGACACTTGGGTCATTTCCAGTTCTTCGCTTTATTAAGATGAATTTTAAAGCCAGTACATCTTTGACTATATAATCCTTTTCTAAACGTCCTCCTCTAGGGTGAAATACTGGGAGAACTGCAGGATCAGAAGGGATTGAATGTCTTCACCTGCCGTTGGTAAACTGTTAGACCGGACTCTTTTTTTTTTTTTTTTTTTACTTTAAAAAAGAGACCCATGTCCATACACATCGTGAGCCGTTATTTCTATGATCTACAAAAGAAAACCAAGGATTTTTGATTTTCCAAAAGCCGTTTGCTTTGGGTTAAATGTTCCCACCAAGGTTGATCTGTTGGAAACTTAATCCTTGGTATGGCAGTATTGAGAGCTAGGGTCTACTGGGAGGTGTTTGAGTCATGAGGGCTTTGCTCTAGTGAATGGGTTGATAACATCACAGGAGTGTTTGTGATTGTTAGATTGTGTTCATTGTAAAGAAGTTCTGCTCTCTCCCTCCCTTTCTCCGTCTTTGCCCTTTTGCCTTCCTACAGGATGTCACAACAGAAAAGCTTTTACACAGGCCAGTGCCTATAGGTCTGTGAGAAGTAAACTTCTGTACATCGTAAGTTGGCCAGTCTGTGGTATTCTGGTAAAGCAGCAGCAGGTGAACTGAGACACCATCCTGTTCCGCCATCTCTCCTCACTCTCATTGGATAGAACTAAATCTGTGAAGAATTCCTGGCCTGGGCCAGTCAAGACCCTTCCCCCGGTCTGGGAAAGGACCTTGAGGCTGGGGGACCCCAGAGCCCTTGAACATAACCAAGCACAGTCTGTTAAGAAGCAGGACCTGACTGGAGATGGCTTTTATTGTTCACTTGACTACATTTTGATTTCTTGTTTTATGTATGAGAATCACGGTCACAGACTAAGACTCAAGAAAACTTGTTTTTAATTCTGCTCCCTTCTGCTAAGGCTTAGATAAGTTATGCTTTGTCTGGGTTAACCCATTTGTTAAGGAGACCTGAGGTGGGAGTGGGAACAGAAGTGTTCAAAGCGATCAGTGAGCTTTAAGATACCTCCCAACTCCAAAATGTTAATTATGTAAAATTTGATGACTTGTGTGAGATACTTTGTGCCACATTAGCCACACACCACTTCCCCACCCTAGCCTGTGAAAAACATGATGAAAGTTTGACTGCAGAAAAGCATTCCATTGACCCCCACTTGTTCCAGGAAATGGCTTGCCACAGAAAACCCCGCCTCCTTCCTCTTTTGAAACGCTCCCAAATGGCTGCTAGCCCTTTGCAGCTAATCAAAGATGGCCAAATGTACTGAGACCAGCTATTCTCTCCTGTGCTTCCACAGATCTGCCCCTAGAACATCCATCAGTGCAACTGTGTCAGTTATTTCCTGTTTCGTTCTAGAAAAAGTCTGACACCTCTGAACTCCTGCTGAAACTAGACTATGGAAAGGTTTTCCTCACTGCAAGTTGATGAATAAATAGACTTCGCTGATTTTAGATTTAATTTTGGCTGTGACACCTGGGATGTGTGTGAAAATGCTTCCCTTAATGCACACCCTGAATCAGGTGGGCCCCCTTTGGTGGGTAACTTTTTGGCTACATTTGTTTCTTACAGAGCCATTGAGAACTCAGTGTGGTGATTCTCATTCAGACCTCTAATTATATTCTGTGAATTAACGAAGGACAGCTGATAATCAAAACTGGATTAAAATGAAAATGCCAAGGGCCACACTTCCCTGGCTTCTGCCCAGAGCGTGTGATGAGTTCATCAGAGTTCCCCAAGTTCCAAACGTGCAGCAGACAGCCTGGTCACAGACCCAGCAGAAGCTGGGCTTGCTGCAGCAGCTGCCCCCTGTGGCTTTCAGCGACACAGCTGTCAGCTTTTGTTAGAAAGGTAGAAGTACATGCCAGTGACCTGCCATACTGGATCTGCCTGGTAACGATTGCTGTGACTTTTCCTATTCTAACACTGATGTGTGTATTTATGAAATCAACTCATGTTTGAGATTTAGGAAAATAAATGGATTCAATCACAGTATATTTATGGTTATACCATCCCTTAATCCATGCTGTTCTCGGTGTTAGGAGTGTAAGATGAGACAGAAGAAAGTGCTGCCAGCAGAAACTTCTTTCTAGGGAAGGGGACCAAAAATGGATGAACAGTGTCAGGTGTTCAAGTTCGGCAGCAGTAAAGTGCACAGTGAAGCCCAGGAAAGGCCTGGAGCAGAAATGCTGTAGGCTAATGGGACAGCAGGTACAATGGTCTGAGGGATAGCGCTGAGCTGGCGGGAGGGCCGCGAGACTGGAGAGGAGGAAAGGTGTGAGGGACAGAGTTGGGTGGGGCCGGGTAAAGCAGCATTACCTCACATGGTGATATCACTGGTGGGTTTTCAACAAGAAACTGGTACCTGTTTTCAAAGATCTCTCTGGAAGGGCCAGGGGTTTACCTTAGGAGGTACCAGATCTACCTTGGAAGCACAGGGCTGGAGTTTGATCCCTGGTACTACAAATAAAATAAAATACTAACAAATATTAACAGTACTCTTAAAAAAAAAAAATCTCTCAGGAAACCGGAAAATTGGCTGAGAGATAGCTAGTCTGCCAAAATGGATGCCAGTGATTCCTTCACAGCCCTTGAATCGAGCAGGCTTCACATTTGCTCTGATTGTAGGAGGTAGTGGAAGTTTACTGTGGGACGACTTCCAAGCCAAAGCTTAAGATCAGCAGCTTCCACTTTCTTCCAAAACTTCGGCCACACACAGGTGACCTGAGACCTAATCTCCTAGCTGAGTTCTCTGACAACTGCTGGCATCAACTGCCAGCCAGCTGAGGGAGCCACTGTGGGCACTGTGCCGGTGGAGCCCACAGGTACCCACAGCCCAGCAGTGTCATGTGCACAGGAGCCACTCCACCTGACCCAGCATTGTGAGACCAAATAATTTATTCTAGAGTGGTTTATTTGACAGCAGTAGAGATCTGGAACAGAGCTATGGGTGGAAGCAGGGGACATGTGAGCCACATGAGATAAGGCCAGAGAAGATGGAACCCTGGACAGATGGGTCAAAGCAAGACTACTGAGCAGTCAGATTCAGGGAATGCTGTGATTAAGAATCTGTAGAAAGGCAGCAGTTCCTCACCCTGCTCCTTACTCACTCCACGTCACTCATTAGGAAAAACTACTTTAAACTCAGCTCTCTATTCTGTCGTCCACAACCGTACCGCACTATCTTATACTGTTACTTTTTTTTAACTTGCTTTTGGAGAAAAACAAAAGATGTTCTTAAGTGAGAAAATCCTTAATAAAGAAGCAAAGCCAAAAACACACACAAAAAATTATATGTAGGCTGGGGACCCAATGGTTCCAGCACCTGAGTAGCAAGCTCAAGGTCCCAAGTTCAATCCCCAGCCCCGGTAACAGAATACCACAGTGTCAGGCACAGTAGCTCACACCTGTAATTCCAGCATTCAGGAGGCAGAGGGAGGAGGACTGCTGTGAGTTCAAGGCTAGCCTGGGCTACATAGTGAGCTCAGGACCAGCCTGAACTATAAAATAAGACCCTGTCTCAAAAAATAAAAAAATTAGGTGACCACCTAAAAAACCTTTGCATCCAGCAAACAAAGTGAGCCATGTGGTATAGCCATGATGACCTCCACGAGAAAACGTGCCTCTGACAAAGGACCTCCTTCATCCTTCTCAGGAGGAGGGGAGAAGGGCTGTGGTGCAGGGCTCCAGTTGCTCCTCCATGGTGTGAGATGTCCGGGGAGCCATAAAATCAGCAGGCCTGTAGGCTCACATGGTAGTTGTGTGTACTGGCTGATCCACAGTCCTCTGCCACCCTGTAGGAGGAAAAGCAAGGTTTCCAGAAGAACGTCATTTCAGGAACATGCGCAGAAAGCACCTGAATCAAGACGAATTGGAGACCATTCTATTAAACCTATTTTGGATATGAAGAAAGATAAGGTATGATGAAAATATTTGCAAAATGTAACAGAAATCTTACATCCTAAATATACAAAAAATTCTAAAGTTAAAATTTTAAGAAAAATATCATTAAATTGCTCTAAGGACTTTGCAGTGAACACAGCTGTGTCTTTATATACCAATTCTGGATCTCTGCAAGCTTCTGTCTCCAAACAGTCATGCCCATGGCAAGCTCATCATCCCAAGAAAGTGAAAGGAGACATTTCAAGACCTCTTAGAGCTACCAAACTCACAGTGTGACTTCTTCCATATTCTTTCAGTCAAAAAAGTCAAAAGCCCAGCCCAGGCTCTAAGGGTAAAGTAAAACATCCCTCACCCTGGAAGATACAAGTGCTGTGGATACGGAGAAGTATGATTCATTGGGATCATTATTATAGGGCTCTATCTCATGATGTCTAAAAATCCTTTTTATCTTTCTTCATGATGGTTTGATGATAATATTCTACTTATCATTACTACTTATTTTCCCTAAGAACGAAGTCATTACCACATTGTTGTGTATGCTTCAGTGTTGAGAAGGGTAAGGCCATCATGATTTCTGTTCTGTCATGTGATTCCTAATTTTTCATGGTCTGATTTTGATCTATGGTATGATGAAGTTACACAATCTGGCCTTGGATGAGTCTTCTCTCTTTTTTCTTTCCTTTTATGTCCTCCCCCTGTATTTTAAAAAATCTTATTTATTTTTGAAAAAGAACATTGGACATTTGAAAGTTCATTTTATTCTAGAAGTTTGTCCTTTAGTATAGAAGTTTTTCGTATATTGTTTCTTTGATAGGTAGAGTGTTACACAAGTTTTCTCAAAAAAAGAATAGTGGCATTATCAGTTTTGAAAGCTTTTACAATGCCTAGTTTAATAGAACACAAATGAAATCTTACATCTGCTTTTGCATTCAGTGTTACTATGCTTGAAATATCAGAAGAAATTATGACTAAACACATTTAAAGAAAATTTTTATTTAAACATATAACAGTGAAGAACCCTATATAACTAGAAACATTCAACATGTATTTCTCTTAGGTCTTCACCAGATGGAAAATAGTCATCTTTCTAGAAAGAAGTTATCCAAATTTGTAATGGTAAGGAAAAAAAATGGCTTGTTTCCTTGTATAACCATGTAGCATTTCATTTGTTACATTTGAATGTAGAATTTTATGGGGAAAAAATGTCAGAGAACCCATGTTTCCATCTTGTAAATACAGTGTACCCAGAGAGAATGTGCCAATCAAATCAACCTTCATTGGCTTCACAATAAACATCACCAGACAAATCAGCTTCCCCGAACAACATTCTTTTACAATCAGGTTACAAGTTGATGGATTGGACGGTGATGGCAAACTTCTGGTATGTGTGCTGTAGCCATCTATGTTATCACTGAAAGTCTAAAACACTCACTGTTACTGGACGGGAAGAAGATGAGTCTTAGGCTGAGATATAGACAATTCTGTGCAGTGAGGTGCACAGCTCATCAGAGAGCACCAATATTCAGTATGGAGGAAGGACTCCAAGTTCTAACCTAATATGTAACGACCTTGCAAGGCATCACATCACTCCTGCCTGCATAAGCAAAAGAGTTGTAGGGCTGGGGATTTAGCTCACATTGTTACCATGCCTACCTTGCAAGCACAAGGGCCCAAGTTCAATACCCGGCACCACAAGGAAATAAAAGTTGTACACAATGACTTTTCTTCAATCTATCAGAGAATTAAGGTCACAGAACAAATTACCATTCTAAAAGCTGGAGAGGTAGGTGAATACAGAGAATACAGATCAGCTCAAACAAAGCCAGTGAAGCGAGTCACTGGAAGGAATGCACGAACTGCAGCTCCAGTGAGTCACTGGCGACTGAAGGTACAGAAGGCTGAGAGTTAAACAGCTTGTTGTCCAGTCTAAGTGCAGCCTCCACACTTAAGTTGGTTTTTACCTTTGGGAGCCCTGAAAATATAAAAGGAGAGAAAAATCTCATGGAAGTTAGGGAAGAAAAATAAAACCTCTTTTGTTTGTGTGGTGTGTGTGTGTGTGTCTTGTTTTTTATTTTTTTGAGACAGGTTCTTGTTTTGTAGTTCAGGCCAGCCCTGAGCTCACTATGTAGCCCAGACAAGCCTGGAACTCACAGCAATCCTCCTGCCTCTGCCTCCCAAGTGCTGGGATTACAGGCATGAGCCACCATGCCTGCCACTGTTGTATGTGGTTACAGGGATTGAACTCAGGACCTTGCTCTTGCAAGGCAGGTGCCAGGACCACTGAGCATTTGTGCTTTTTAAAATTCATTTTACTTGTACATGTTATATATACATCATGATTACATCCAACATTGAAGATGTACATAACACATCTTGATTTTCATTTTTTCCCATTCCCCTGCCTTCCTGACAGCTCCTCACTCCCTATATACATAAACTTTATTTCCTTTTTTTTCAAATATTTTTCTTTTCCTTCTTTACTAGCCCCTACTCACCCTTTTCCCTTTGAACATTTTCTTCCTATATCACCATACCTATCATACATTTTAGAACTCATTTACACCTTCAGTTTCTCATACTAGATAAATGATATGGTATTTATACATCTGTGTCCTATTTATTTCACTTATGAGTATGTCCTCAAGGTATGCCCATTTGAGTATGAATGACTCAAACATACCTTTATGGCAGAGTAATATTCCATTTTATAAAAACTCACATCGTTATCCAGTGTCCTGTTGATGGACATTTGGGCTGTCTTCCAGATTTAGCTATCACAAATTGAGCTGTGATAAACAATATGTCACTGTAATATGAATCTTTTAATTTTTTTTCTTGTATATACCTGCAGGGAAATAGCAGGGTCAAATGGAACCTCTAGTCCTTTTTGAGGAATCTCCACAGTGGTTGCACCAGTCTACATACCCACCAACACTGGAGAAGGATTCCTTTCTGCCTACAGCCTCACCAGCATTTGTTGTTGGTTAATTTGGGACAGCAGCCATTCTTTGTGGAGATGAAAGCTCAGTGTTGTTTTCATCTGCATCTGTCAAATGACCAGCGATGTTGAACATTTCTTCAAGTTTCTTAGCTGTCTTTATTTCTTCCTCTGAAAAGTGTCAGTTCATTTCAGATGCCCTTTTTTGAATTGGGTCTTTACATTTGGAGGGGGTCTGATTTTCTTGGGTTCTTTATATACTCTAGATAAATAGCCCTTTGTCTGGGAAACAGCTGGTAAAAAAACTTTTCCCATTTTGTAGGTTGTTTTTTTGCTCTGCTAGTGGTTTCTCTTGCTGTGCAGAAGCTTTTTAATAAGACGAGATCCCAGTTGTTGATTCCTTCTACTAGTTCCAGTGCTGCTGAGGTTTTTTAAGTCTTTCCCTTTGCCAGTGTCTGCACAAGTTCTACCTAACCTGTTTTCCAGCAAGTTCAGTGTTTCTGTTTGGATATTTAGGTCTCTCATCCACTTTGATTTGAGTTTAGTGCATGAAAAATAAAGGTTTTAAAGTAAGCCCCAGCATATTCTCAACAAAAAAGGCCTACCTAGCAAGGGAAACACCATTATCCTTGCCTTATTAAAACTGGGGGAAAGGAAACTACTCCAGCCTTGTCTCATTTGAGGGAAGAGGAAACTGAGAAGCTCTGGTGCAGGTCATAGCCCAGAGGTGCAGTCCCATAAAACTCTTAGATCATGAGATTACAGAATGCTTCATCCCCTACACCTTCCTATCCCCTCAACAGGGCTCCTATAAAATAAAAGTGAATTACAGATGGAAGAACTATAAAGCTTGGGCTCTATTGAAGGAGTTTCTAAGGGAACCAAAATCAACAGGGGAGACAGATGATTAAGTTTGGCATGTGCTGATGTAGGACAGCATTATGGATTAGGTAATTTATAAAGAACAAATTTATTTCTCAGAGTTCTAGAGGTGGGAAAGTCCCATGAGCAAGTTTCTAGCTGGGGACGGTGTTGCATACTTGTTATCCTAGCACTCAGGAAGCAGAGACAGGAAGATCATTTTGAGTCAAGGCCAGTTTGGACTACGTGGTGAGTTCAAGGTCAGTCTGAACTGCACAATGAGACTCTGTCTCAAAAAAAGCAAGTTGTCAACAGCCTTCCTGTCCTCTGCTTCTGAGATACTCTTTGAATGCTACATCTTCTGGAGAAGAGGAACATTGACAGAGGATCGAAAAAGAGTGAGTCCTCTCCATGCCTTTCCCCAGGGCTCCTGATCCCATTCACAAAGGCAGAGCTGATGATTCAATCACCTTCCAAACGCAGCACCACCAAACACTGCAGCACTGGGAACTGAGCTTCAGGATGGGTCTCGGAGGACACAAAAGACACTCAGACCTTCACAGGAGATGAAAAGGATACCAGAGGAACAGAAGGTTCTAACGTCCATAGCTGCAGCAAACAGAAAACAGGCTTAAATCTTAGTCAGGTAAATACAGACTCCCACATTAATGACCTCTCTACCTCAGTTCCTATCATCTGATACATCATATTTGGCCTTCAACAGCTTACAAGATTTGTTAAAAGGCAATTTAAGAAAACAGTTTGAAGAGATAAATGAAGCAACAGAATCAGCAGATAGAGATTTAGGAATTACGAGAAAGTGAAGTAACTGTGATTAATATACAAAGAGCTCTAAAGGACAAAGCGGACAGCATGCAAAGATAGGGAAGAAATTAAACAAGCAGAAAGAAAAGCTAGGAAAGTACCAAAACACACTGTAACAAATGAAGAATGCATTTGATCGGCCCATTCACAGGACACAGCTGAGGAAAGAGTCAGTATGAAATAGGTCAACTGAAACTTCCTAAAGTAAAACGCACCGAGTAGAAGCAGTAGGTGAGGAAGGACAGAGGGTGGCCAGGGATGTAACTCAGAGGAAGAGTGCTTGTCCAACATGGCCGAGGCCCTCGGTTTGGTCTCCAGTACTACCAGAACAGAGTATTTAAGAAAATGTGGAACAAAGACAAAAAAAAAATATGTCAATACATGTAATAGAGATACTAGAAAAGTGAGAGAAAGGAGCAAGAGAAATCGAAGTGTCACGGCTAAGGAACTTTTAAAATTTAATGATCAATACCGGATCACAAACAAGGAAACTCAGAAAACATAAAACAGGATGAATACTACAAATTCTACACCTGAGTATATCATACACAAACTACAAAATGAAGCAGAGAGCCAAAGCAGGGAAGACATCTATAGAGGAACAAGGATGAGAATTACTGGATTTTTCATCAAACATTCAAGCATGAAGAAACTAAAGTGAAATATTTTAAATGTTGAAAAAATAAAATTGTTAAAAGCCTAGAATTTTGTGTGCCACAAAAATCATCCCTTCAAAGTGAAAGAGAGGGTTAGGGCTGGAGAGCACTCTAGCCCTGAGGTAGAACACTTGCCTAAGTGTGCGAAAGGCCCAATCTCAATACCCTACATAGGAGAAAGGAAAAAAAAAACTTTTAAAATGTGGGAAAGATAATGGATTTCTTAGGCAAACAAACTGAAAGAATTTGTAGCCAGTAGACTTGCCTTGCAAGAAATGTTCAGAGTGATTTTCAGAGAGAAGAAAAGTGATTAGGAACTCCTCTCTACAACAAGGAAGGACATCAGTCATTGAAGGTAAAATACTATTTTCTAAATCCATGTATACCCCCAGCCACAGGCTCTTGCTAAGTTGATATGAGTTTCTGCTTGTGATTCTCTTTTTTGAGAAAAAAAAGACATTAACGTGATCTAAAGTATCAGTTCATTACTTTCCGCATTATGAAACTGTGTACATATTTAGCTTTCAGTGACACAATATGTAAAACAACTTTCATTGCATGTATTTTTTCTTATCACTATTATTATTCATTTTATTTCATGTTTATCTGTGGAAATAGTTACGTTGTGGAGAGAAGAGTAAAATTAGAGAATTGGCTTCCCTGACCCCATTCCCACTGTTGCCCTCACCTGAAACTCCTTATCAGTCCCATGAGGTGCACTTTGGTAGCCTATATTACAGATGAGGAAACTGAGCCCAAGAAAAAGAGAATGAACTGAAGACCACACAAGTAAAAAGTGGTAGGGCTGGGGATTTAGCTCAGTGGCATCACAGCCTGCCTTGCAAGTGCAAGGTTGTGAGTTGGATTCCTGGTACTGAAAAAAATTAAAAATAGTAGAAGCAGAATCCAAACCCAAGAAGTATACACCTTGAGTGCCCCGTGAGTGTTGCAACCCCTACCAAGAAGCATCTGGATATGGCCTGGGTGGCTGTTGGGGAGCTTCCTGCATCCATAAAGTGCTGAGGTACAGAACACGAGAGGAGTCCAAGCATGTCACTCATTGGGTGTCTCCTCCTCCCTACTTGGACTTTGATGTCCCTTGTGGAGTTCCAAGCTCCACAAGGTCCTAAAGAAGTTCTATTAGTCTCACTTACAGACGCAGCAACTAAGAAACGGAGCAGTGACATTGTTTACCTAAGGTCACATGTCTGCTCTCCTTGACTCAGTGACTGTCCCTCAAGAAGTGATGACTGTACCCTACTTTGTTCGTAGGGTCCGTCTCCTATCACGCCAATTTAACATTTGTGGGATGAGGATGCGTCCTACAGCTGGTGTCTGAGAAGCATGCCAGCCAGCAGGTGGAGCATGACTTAGGCAGTGTCACTGCTGTCTTGAGTGGCTGGCAGTGAGTAAGCCCTGTAGAATTTTACTGGATTAAGTCCCTTGTCATCATTTAAAATAACTTCTCAAATGATGCTACATGGACAAAAGATTATCCAGTACACAGAATAATGACTGTCACTATCCAGGTAATACAAAGGAGTAGAAATTGCCAAAATAAGTTTAGACACTAGATGTGAAGAACTTTGATCATGTCACCAAAGAGGATAGTGACACATACTTTTATAAACAAAAATGAACTATTATTGGATTTTTAAAAGGTACATTTGAAACTGTTAAACAAACAAACAAAAAAATCATTGTTAGCCAGGCACAGTTGTGCCTGCCTACAGTTCCAGAACTCTGGGAGGCTGAAGCAGATGGATCACAAGTTTGAGCCCAGTCTGGGCTCAAAAAAGTGGGGACGAAGGACGGAGCTGAGCACTAAGGACTGGGTTTCATCCCCAGTAGTGCAAAACAAAAACAAAAAACTATTAAGTAGATTTCATATTTTTCTTTAAAAATCAGCTTGTAGTCAGGTCAAGGATTTAGCTCAGTGGTTCCAGTGTCTGCCTTGCTAGTGGAAGGGGCCTGGGGCCCTGGTTCCATCCCTGGTAACCACATACAACATTGACAGGTATGGTGACTCACACCCACCAGCAATCAGTACCACACACCACAATGCTGGACATGGTGGTTCACGCCTGTAATACTAGCACTTGGGAGGCAGAGGCAAGAGGATTGCTGAGTGTGAGGCTCACTTGAGCAACATAGTGAGCTCAGGGCCGGCCTGAACTATAAAGTGAGACTGTCTCAAAAAAAAAAAAAATTAGCTTTCAGCTGATGGTGTCGGAGACTCAAGATTCAACACAATAGGACTCTTCTGCTTATGAGCAACAGAAAACTTTGAAAAGGCACCACTTTGAGTGGTTCTTGCATACACAGGGGGATGTAGGAGTTAAGCTGAGTTACTTAAACAGCCATCTTTGAGAAATAATAAGAGTTGGGGTTTAGCATCAGTATCTGGCAGCTCTGGTGACTCCAGAGAAGACAGACCTGTCTGGTTAGTCTACCTATTAAAGTGGAAAGAGCCCAGAGGTCCCGGATGTGCCAGGGACTGGAAGGGGAGGCTAAGATGGGCAATGACTTGCCCAGGGTAGCACGGCAGCCTGGGGCAGGCATAGAGCTAAACCCCAAGGCGCAGGCCCCAGCTGACTTCTTAGGGTCCAACTCCCAGAGTGGGTCCCACAGGTGGTTTATCACCTGGGAAGCAGCCCCATCACTTCGCCTTAGCACAGCAGCTGAAAGTCTTTGAGGAGTCGCCCACCTGTCTCCACTGCACAGGAATGGTAGATGTCTTTGGCAGGCACAGATGAAAGGGAGCTGGTTAAGAGCTGCCCCAGCGTCCTGAAAGCCTTCCCAGCCACAGATTGTGCCAATCTGAGGCTTCTTATGTAAAATGAAGTAAGCACAACTCCAGGCTAGATTTGTGGAAGCTTTTAGAGCCCACAGTGGTTGGCTGGGTTGAGTTTTTCCTCATTTCTCTCACTGCCTTGAGCTCCAAATCTCCACCCAACGCGATCCTAAGAAACCTGCCGCCTCCACATCTTGTGTTAAAGCTGCAACCTCTGAGGCATTAACCTGCCAACCAGCCGTGCTCAGGAGGCCTCTGGAAGGCATGGGTGCCGCAGTATGGATGTGAAGAAACCTGAGCTCAAAGCACTTTTTTTTTTTTTTGGTTTTTTGAGACAGGGTCTCGCTTTGTGGTTCAGGCTGGCCCTGAGCTCAGCCTCCAACTCACATCACAATCCTCCTGCCTCTGCCTCCCGAGTGCTGGGATTACAGGCGTGAGCCACCACGCCCGGCACTGTGGTTTGTGGTACTGGTTGCTGCTGGGTGTGGGTCTCCACACCCAGTATTGTTATGTGGTTACCGG
>PVIR01008527.1:0-56498 GCA_004026965.1 Petromus typicus
AAACTCTGATCCAAGTAGTTTTTTGGCTTCTTATTTTTTTGAGACAGGGTCTCGCTTTGTAGTTCAGTCTGGCTCTGAGCTCACTATTGTAGCCCAGGTAAGCCTGGAACTCACAGCAACCCTCCTGCCCCTGCCTCCCAAGTCCTGAATTGCAGGTACAGGCCACCATGCCTGGTATTGTGGTGTGTGGTACTGATTGCTGATGAGCATGAGTCACCACACCCAGCATTGTTGTATGTGGTTACTGAGAATCGAATCCAAGGCCTTTGTGCCTGCAAGGCAGGCACCCGGAACCACTAAGCTAAATCCTCGGCCATGATCCATGTATTTTTATAGTAAAATTTTAAAAAAAAAGAAAAAACTACTCATGCTACATAAATTCTTACAGAAAAATCAGATATATTTTTCTGTTCATTTTAGGACTCATTCATAACACTGATATTATAATTTAACAAGAACAATGCAAAGTAGGAAACTGTATAATGATCCCATGTACAACAGAACACTAAAATTCTAACTAAAATAATAGCTCTAGTAGGGCAACTCCACAAATAAATAAATAAATGCCTAATTTACAGGTTTTTAAGCATACAGTTAAACAACATAAATCTATATAACAAATTACTTCAAGGACATAGGAAAAAATTAAGATAGCTATTTCAACAGATATCAAACAACTATCGGGCCAGGGATTTAGCTCAGTGGTTCTGGCATCTGCCTGGCAAGTACAAGGTCCTGAGTTCGATCCCTGGTAACCACACACCACAATGCCGGCTGTGGTGACTCACACCTATAATCCCAGCACTCAGCAGGCAGAGGCAAGAAGATTTCTGTAAGTTTGAGGCCCACATGAGCTACATAGTGAGCTCAGGGCCAGCCTGAACTGCAAAGCAACACCCTGTCTAAAAAAAAAAAAAAAAAAAAAAAGCATTTATTAACCAATCCTGAATATTTTGTTAAAAGTCCTTAGTAAACCACTAAAATATATTACCATAATAATCCAAATATTTAGTGAATATTTTCATTCATGGAAATATGTCACAGGTGCCCCACAAATATCAATTGACAAGTAAGGAATAAATAATATTCACGGCTATATTTAATATCATATTCATATGTATCTGTGTGCTATTCTGGCTGATGTCATACTGCACAAAACAGATGAATAGAAAGTAGAGATACATAGATAAAATTTCCTTCCAATATAGAATTTCCTGTATAAAAACAAAATGAGACAGGCATCGTGTAAATGAACAAAAATATAAATAAAGATTCAATAGTATTTATATATTTATCTTACTATATATACACACACACAATTTGATAACACTAAAAAAATTATACAATTCACAATAATAATACATGTGACACATACATAAAACATTTGTTAATTCCATGTCAGACAATACTTTATAGAAAGACATAAAAAGAAAACCTAAATCAGCATGTAAGTGTTAACAGAAAAATATCAGTTCTTCGTCTCAAGAGATATATAGGCTGAAAGTATTTTCAAAGAAAACTCCTCGCATCCACATTCCTTAAAAACCTACTCTGTGTTGAGATTGTAACAAAAAAGTAAGGAAACAAATTTTATGTATATGGGGGGGTGGTAGGGTGGGTAGGGCTATGGGAAAAAATGAGAATTAAGTTGTGTCTTATACTGGTACAAATCCCCATTATGGAGTGCAATCATGATGTGTATATTTAATGTACCAATAAAGATTAAAAAAAACCTACTCTGGAGATTTTACGGTGCCAAGTAAGATACTCTACTGTGAATTAGTCAAGCTAAGGCCCAGAAGAACTTCAGCATCCTCAGGCAGCATTTCCTGAGCCTGTAACTTTGAACAAACAACAATTACCCGAACTGGCGACGAGAGTCCTGCGCGCACTTGGAAGCACCTGGCCAGCATCTGAAGGCACTGGCAAGTGCTCAGGTGTGCCATCAGTAATGAGACCAGCTGGTGCCAGCGGGGAGCAGAGACTGCTCTGAGCAAGTCATCCTCAGCCGGTCTGTAACCTCACAGCCAGCTACAGCCCACTCCACAAAAAGTGAATGGAGCGTTATAGAAACAGGAAGGAAACGAGAGCCAGGAGCCAAGGGCACTGCTCAGAAAAATCTGAGAGAGGGAACGGTGGCCTGCTGACCACCAAGGAGAACTTGAGTCCAGTCTTGCTTCTCAAATGACTAACGGGCCACTGTGATGACAACTCCTGTACCTTGAGAGAAGATGGAGGGCTAGTGGCACTGGCTTCCACTTGCCCAAGCACTCCCATGCTATAATGGGATAGCCATAGGCTGAAAAATGCCATAAGGAATACAAATCACACTGCCCAACTCCAGGATGCATCTCCTCAGCACAGGCCAATGTGAATGCCAAGACGCAGGAGGGCAGAAGGTGAGCTATGTTGCCAGGGCAAGAGATTTCTCACAGGTTCACCGTGTCCGAACAGCCCCTCGCACAGAGTGTTCCAACACTTCTACACATGAGAACAGCACACTCTCCCCCCGCCTATCCACTGAAGATAGTCTCCGCTTCATTATGTGAATCCTGCCAGCATCCCTATGTCCTTGGACATGGACACAAACTGGGGTTCCAGCCCTCCCTTCCTACCCCGCTCAAAACTCTACACATTTCAATCCCATTCAAATGTCTGCTTATCTTCGATGAGAAGAATATTTCACAACTCTGTCAGAATAACCACTCTGAGCCCCACATTCCCTGGCGTGCTGCGCATACTGCCAATAACACATGTGCTTTGCCTTGTCTTTTATTCTGCTTAGTGAAACTCAAGTCTGTAGATTATCGGCCTGGAACAGTAGTTTGCTCACTGTGTATTCTCAGAATGCTTAATAAATATCTTTGGATGAACGTGATTTCTATTCTACCCTTGACTAAGCTTTGGAAAAGATGTCACTTCTTCCTTTGGAATCTTTTAAAGTCTATGAAGACACAAAGTAGTCTTGCATATTAATTTACTGAAGAAAAGTCTCCAGGCCACAGGCTTCTTGTTTTTGTCTGAATTTTGCATATCTGGCTTCTTGCAAAAATGTTCAAGCAGCCTCCTCTAGCAACTCTCCCCAGTTCTATGTTCATTCCAAACACTTGCCAGAGACCAGCTTAATTTAAATTTGCTATGACAATATGATGCTCACACAAAAATTCTTGAATGTTTCACACTTGCCAGTGTTTGAACATGGATTTCTTTCACACTCTGTTATATTTTCTTCTGGAGGCTTAGTTTGGCAAACTCCACCTTCTCCTTTAAAAGTAATATCTTTGCCAATAAAAAAATGTCTCTAAGCCAAAATTTCTTCCTTCCACTCACACGTACATATATAGTACGTATACCTCACGCATAACCCAATATAGAGTCTCACTGTCCCCGTGCAGAGTGTGCAGAGAGGAAGGAGCTGGAAAGACACAGGACACGCATAGCCAGTCTCCTTGTGCCCAGTGTGATCTGGTAGCTGCCTGCAAGAAGCCCAGCCCAGACAGATGGTTTGGAGAGAGTAGCTGTGGAGTTTTTGCTTCAGAGAACTTGTCAGTGTATTTTCAGCTACAGTGTGTGTGTGTGTGTGTGCGCGCACACGTGTGTGTGCGTATGTGTGTGCACGCACGCACAAGTGTGCGTGTACACACAACACACACACACACACACACACACACACACACACACACACACACACACACACTTGCAGATACCTTGCACCTGCTAGCAGGAAGAACAGGATTCCTAGTCTCAAATCAGCCAAGAGCAAAGTTACAGATGCAACCAGGAGAGGTGTGGAGTGTGGCTCTTCTCCCAGCCAGAAAATGCTGTCCCAGCCACCTTCCTCAGCCTCGAGGGCACACAGATCTCCACACAGCAAAGAAAATGGCGAACAGATGTTGGTACAAGGATGAAAAGAACCCCTCATCTCCTGAAAGCTTCTCTGTACAGGTGACAGAAGATCATGTACTCTGGCACAGGCAGCGGACTCCGCCGGCTGAGACATACCCAGTGCAGACCCACTGGCAGGCAGGAGTCCAGTCTGCAGCTGCTGGCCCAGCACACACTTCACGGCTCCACAAGCTGCGCTGACTTCAGAGTCAAAGTCCCTGCTTTCTGCCATCTCTGCCATTGGGCACGTGTAGCTCATAGCAATCTCAACTGCAAAGGATAAAGCAGCAAGTAAAAAGGGATGAAAGGAAAGAAGAAAATGTGCCGATCTCTGCTACATGTGCACTTAAGCACACTGGGGGTGGTGGTGCCCATTGTCCAGGGACAAAGGAGGCTGTGTGGAACAGCAGCAGGCAGACACGTCTCAGCTCCAGGGTGGCAGCAACCCCCTCGAGAGGCATCCGAGAAGGACATGGCCTCTCCATCAGCACCACGGGCTCTTCCTCGCATCCTCAACTCCTAACTCCCCATGCATGGACAGTGGGAGGACCATAAGGTCTGGAGTGAAACACTGAGATACTGAGTTCTTGCTCCCTTCCTCCTAATTCAAGTCAGAAGAGACTCCTTTAGCCACTCTGAATTGGTGTCACATAGGTTATGGCCCAGTGGAAACAGGAAGTGGACCCAGAAAAGTAAATCAGACCTTTGGGGAGTTGCTCAACCATGAACAGGAAGTTTCAGTTAAGCAAGTGTAGAATAAGTTCTAGATCTATTGTACAACAGGGTACCTGGAGTTAACAATACAAAATCATACACTTAGAAATTTGTTAAGAGTATATTTCATGCTAAGTGCTCTTTACCAAAACCAATAAAATAAAATGAATCAAGATATGTAACAATACCAGTCACAAAAAGTAAGTTGGAGCAAAATCTTAATGCAGCAATTTGCCAGGCACTGGTCCTATTAGCTTCCCTTCCCTGATCGATACCTTGCCAGTAGCTATTTAGGTCTTTCTTCCTTGATTCTTCAGCATGAAGTCACAGCAGAGCCTCCCCGCATCTGCACCCCTGTATGGTGTCCTGAGGGTGCCAACTAAGCCAGACTGAGAACTCATTCACCACAAGCCATGGCCCAGCCTCCAGAAGATCTGATTTTTCACAGCCATCCTCTCTCATCTCAGTCATAACTGGGAGGTCTCCAAGACCTGTGGCACATGGACTAAACACCTAGGAAGAGCCCTAATGCATTTTTATTTTAATCCAAGTCACTCACTGGGCTTAGTTGTCATTTTTTAACAGTCACTGCTGTCTAACTGATGCACAAGAAACCATACCTAGGAAAGGAAAAAAAGATAGGTCCACACAGAAATTGGCCCACACAGCCTTAAACCAAGGAACATGGCCTCTAGAAGCCGAAAAAAAGTAAGAAAACAGATTTTTTCCTAGCACCTCCAGAAGGACCCATTCCACTGACACTTTGAGTTTTCCATGGTCGTTATACCATTCCCTCTTCACACCAGCGAGACATCAGCGTTCCAGCATGAACACATCTTTGTCAACATCTACTACGATCAGTTTTATAACTCCATCCAGTCCAACTGAAGTACAGTTGCACTAAACTGTAGGTTTATTTGCATTCCTTGCATGATTAATGATTTGGAGCATCTTGGTTAGTGAAGTGTCTGTTAAAATTTGTTTGTTTCCTTAATACTGAGTTTGAGAGTTCTTTACATAATTTCGATACAGATTTTTTTATTAAATATATGCTTTGCAAATATTTTCTTCTAGTCTGTGATCTGCCTTTTCATAACTCTAAACAGTGTCTTTCAAAGAGATGAAGCTGTTAATTTGGATGAGGTTCAAGGCAAGAGCCTTCTGAGCACTCTACTCAGTACACACCTATAATGAGATTTTTCACTCTGGCTTATCAGAATGTGCACTTCTGAAGCCCATGTGAGTGCTGGGCCCTGCCGCCCTCTCGTCTTTTCTGTATTTCTTTCCCTGGCCTCATATGGACTCCTCACACGTTGGTGCCGATTAATACTCTACTCGGTCTAAGCGACAGGTCTTTGCACTCTGCCAGCTCTCTCTGTTTGTAGCCTCCTCTGCACCAGCACACCGTCCTGGGAGCTCTAAATATTCAGTTTCATTTCCTCCCCTCAGGGCGGCCCCTAGGCTCTGCCTGGGTTCCCTGTCCCTGCACCGAGGCCTGAGAAATCCCTAGCGGCAGCAATCCAGGGAACTCCAGGGCACCTCACTTTCACCTGTCAGCTCACACAGATCAGTTTCTCACCACAGATGCCCAGTGCTGTGTGGCTGTGTCTCGTGCAGTGTTTTAGCTCTCACAGGTAAGAGAGCAGCAAACCATCTTGGTTCTTATCTTCAGAGGAAGCAGTGTTATGCCCTGGTATATTTTGAAGCAGGGTTCCCCAGATTAATGCCTGCTTCTATGAGAAAAGAGCAGAGACAAGCCTTTGGGACAGCCTGATAAGAAAACACCAGCCTAGAAACAGAGGCAAACACTGTCGATTCCATTGCTGGTATCTACACATAAGTGACACAAACTTCATTTGCTTTTCTCTCTTCTAATCGAAGACCCAGCAATACTAAACATCTGCCCTTTCACACTCTGCAGGAGTAGAAGCCTCCCGTGCACTCTCGGATATTTTACCGCAGGATGACAAATGTCCAGGGAAGAGGAATGGGGAAGCACAGATTATTCAAGTCTTTGATCTTTGGGAATGACACATCACATTTTAATGCCAATCCGAGATGATGACCACCAGCCTTGTCTCACTGGAAATGTGAGGTCAGCTCAGGGCTCATGACTGCCTTTCTCCCCACAGGAGTCTTTCCTGGGGATACCCACAGCTTTGCAGGGGTTCAGAACAAAATATCCCAGAGTGTGGTATTTTGCACTCTGAGAATATTGAAGTCAAGGAAATTGAAAAACCTTTAGACACTGCTTCAAAACCAAGCACTTTCTGACCTTCTCCTATTTCTCTTCCAAGTGCAAGATGAAATTTTCTCTCTGAAGTGCTGTTATTGGAAGCTTCCCCAGGAGGAACACAGTTGCCTTCTATCCCCTCCTTATTAACCAGGGAAAGTTAAACTTGTATCACAGAAAGACTAAGAAATATGACCACACAAAACATAGACTTTGTCACAGCCATGCCTCTTCTTTAGTCCCAATGAACTTCTAGAATTATTTACAAAATGTCGTCTGCTTTTGGAGCACATTCATCCACCTTATCCCTTCAAATTATTTATTTCTCTTCTAGGAATACTTGCAGTAATATACTTCCTTCTGTCCTGTGAAGAAGTACGTGAGAGTCAACCGTATAGCCCTTCTTGGGGTCTCACATTTGGCATGGCTCCTACACACAAGTACATGCTAAACAACTATGTTGATCTGTCTACTGCCAGTTTACTTCAGCACACGTAAGGCTTCAACCTTCAAAATGGGAAGAGAAAAATCTTTGTCCCTAAAATTTCATCGAAATGAGGACAGAAAATGTACCAAGAAATCAATAGTCCTTCAAAGAGTCACCTTCTCAAGAGCACAGCAGCTCCTCTCGTGAACCACATCCTTACCTTCCAAAGATGCTCGGGGTCCTGGTCAGGGGCTGGCAGGGACAATGGGCCTTCTGGGCACCTCAGTGCCTGGCTCTGTCTGTCTTCCGACAGAGGTAAGCTGTAGGACAAGGGCCATTTCTCCCTTGAAATATGCCTTAGTCTGAAGCAGGAACTGACTTCTCTACTGTTCCTTTCCTCAACAGATGCTTATGAAACATGGGCTAGAATTTCTGGAGATGAGAGACAAGTAAGACAGCCACATCATCTGGTTAAGAAAAGAGATAAACAGGCAGTCAGATAGGCAGCAAATGTATTCTACAGCCAGCTAGAGGCAAGGACAGCTGACTCCTAAATATTAATAGTGTAATATAAAATAAAACAATAATAACTAAGCCTGCCCACCAGCAGGCTACTCAGTGGTAGACATTTCTGGCTCACATTACCTTTGTACCTGTTAGTTCTAAACTTACCTTCCTAAGATACCCAGACTAAGTCAGACTTTCTACTGAGCACTTTCTCCTCATGGAATTTTGCACCTTGACTTAGCTTTTTCCTAAGGAGACCAGCAAGAACTGCCAGATGGCCCTGTGGAAGAAGACAGAACAGATTGGAGCCCAGTCATTTATTAGCTCTGTGGCCTCCAGGAAGGGATTTAATCTACGTTACTGTCTGTTGTGATTTATTCTGTTTCTCTCACATGTCCAACCAACCTACACCATATGAAGAATAAAGGCAGCTGTGTATGTTTGAGCTTTAACACTAAGTGTAGCATAGCCTCAATAAATGGCATCATTATGAGAATGAAAAGCCTCAGTCTGATGAAGTTTCAAGCTTTGAAGAGCATTTAAAACAAGTCTGTAGGATAAAGAGAGGGGTCACCTGGTCATCGTTTATATACTTCCTGTAGCATCTGTGCAGCCATTTTGAACCTCCAAGCAATTCGGTTGGAGCAATTACTGTGAGCATCCATAACCTTACTTGCCTGTCCTTCTATGTCCGTCCCATAGTGCCCACGACATTGTTGTGAGTACAGGAACCCACTGGAGGTGAAATCCACGAGAGAAAATATTCTGAGAAGCCTGTGTTTCCTGTTGATTTTCCTCAAATTTCATTTTTGAATTTGCTGAAAACATGACAAAGGGTATATATTTTCTGTAATTGAGTCTTTTTGTTCTGTTTAAACCTTGGTCCAATTTAGTTTCTTAGCATATTTGGGGAAGTCAGTTTGTGAAGAGTGATGATCACAAGGTCTGTTGTGATAACTAACATTATGGGTCCACTGGACTAGACTAAGGGATGTCCAGATGGCCAGTAGGTGTAACATTATTCTGGATGTGCTGTGAGAGCATTTTTGGGAGAGGTTATTATTTGAATTCACAGACTGAGTAAAGAAGACACATCCTAACCAATGTGGGAAGAAGTCATCCAATCCACCAAAGCCTGAATATCAAGGCTCATGGTTCCTGGGACTTGGATTCAAGGTCTCGAACCACAGGCCCACTACCCCCGATTTCACAACTTCAGATAGAGGACAGAGAAAAATATCTCAGTCCCTGGATTAGTCAGTTTCCTGTTGCTGAGACAAAGTACCTGACATACACAACTTAAGAAAGAAAAGGTTCATTTTGGCTGACAGTTTCAGAGGTTTCAGTCCAGGGTTAAGTGGCTATAGAAGACAAACATTATGGCAAAAAGGCTCATGAGATCTCACTGGAAGCTCAGTGAGATCAAGAGAGACAAAGAAAGACAAAAAGACTGGGGACAGGATAGAGCCCTCAAAGGCACCTCTCTAGTGATCTTCTTCCTCCAACTGAGCCCTAACTTCTAACAGCCCATTGAACTACAAACTCATCAATGGATTTATCTACAAACATTGCTACATTGGCAATCAAGCCCAACTGATGAGTCTTTGGGAGACATTTCATATTTAAATCATAACAGGCCCTGTAATTACATGAGCAATTACATACATGAGTACTTCTCATAATCAACTCTTCATCATAGATAGATAGATAGAGGACAGACAGATGATATAAACATACAGGCACAGATGGATATAGATATGCATCTCCTGTTGGTTCTGTTCTGCTATAGGACCTTGACCAGTATAGCTCTGTAGTATCTCATGTCTTTCTCTAGTATTCCCAGGTAGCTGCTCTATCAGGACAAGAGAACACAGTTCTCCAGCTCTTCATTGGATAGCGGTTTAAAAAGAAGGGTGCACTCACCCTCAGTATCATATTTGTAAAATTTACACAGATAGTAAATTATATATGCATGTGCTAATTTATGAACACTATAAAATACACACTCGCCCTAGGGAAGAGATGAGATAAGAAATCAAAAGAAGTCAAAATACTTTCACCCTGCACACTACTGGATCATCTGCATATCACACCAGTGACTCTTTTCTGTATCATTTTATGGGAGACAGAGAAGTACTGGGGAAAGGGATGAGAAGATGTCATCACTCATGTGAGGCGGGCACGGTGCCAGACTGGACAGGAGCTCCCCGCCCACTGGGTCTACTCTACAAGCATCTCCCAATACTTTTAAAGAAATGCTGAGATTTTCTCCATTTGTAGCAAAAGCTGAGTAGTTCAGTACGGCTCAAAGTCTCTATTTGGCCCCAGACACCATTTCTCAGTTGAGTCCTATAAAGTACTAGCTGATTTCTGTTAGTATGATATTAACTCCATTGTGGAATTTGAGGTGAGTCATCCCATAATGATGAGGTGAAGGTCTTTCCCAAGTGTCTGTGGACACAAGGGGGTGGAGCTTTGGGAACTACTTTCTTGGCTCACTTGATGACATGAGAAAAAAGGGACCCTGGGGCTTTTTCTTCCTCCTTCAAGGAAAGGGATGTTAAAGCTACTGTCTTCCAGCCTCGTATCTCACTGTGGTTCTTCCTTAGGAAAATGAGCCCATTAGAAGTCACTGTCCAGATGCATTTGTGCCCAGGACCTCTTCCACCACCGCCCAGCTACCAGCACACACATTCATCCTTCCTACACTTCCTCACACATGCACACACATACATGACATACTTCACAGATGCAGATACTGGTGCATGTACATATGTATACCATCATGCGTGTGTACACATACACTTCTTGGACCTAAGATCCTCTTTCCCAGTTGCCTGCACCCTAAAGCAGAGAAATAATAACAAGCAAGATTCCAGGTTTCACATTTCTGGTAGATAAAGTGCAAGTTGGGAGCTGGAGAGAAAGCCAGAGATGGGGGTGTGCTGGCCCGGCCTCCCTCTGAGAACACCCACAGCTCTGAAAGCTTAGTCAATAGCCCATTGTTTGTGGTGAAATTAAGAAGATAAGAGAGTGGAGGAAGTTAGTCTAAAATGTGAAGAAGCAGGCAGTTACTATCTTATATCTTCAGTCGCCAGCCTCCTGCCAAAATGTTTGCCTTTCAAAGGCAGATTGTGACTGACGAATTTTAAATTCACATTCCAGATCCCCTTCCTCCCCAAGACCACTACATCCCTCTCCCCTCCTCCCTACTTTTGCCAGCCAGCACAGTGCTTCCCTTCCAGAATCTCTCCTTGCTCTTTCTCTCTCCCTGTCCTTTTCCCACCCTAGATGTTGCCTCGACTGCCCAATCTGAAGGTTTCAAACCTGAAGTAGGTTAGTGGGTATCCTGAAGGGGCTGCTCCTGATTTCTTCCTGCTCTCACAGGAGGGGAACATGCTGCCGCCCAAAGCCCAGGGAAGGCAGATGACTGACATGAGAGCGGAGCCCTGGAGCAGAGAGCTTTGGCTGGGAGAAGAGGAACCAGTTAGCCATGACCTTGGGCGGCTCCATGCACCCCATCAGGCCTCCCATCTATGAAGCAAAAAGCTCTATGTTTATCTCTTCTTATAAAAGAAATGTTAAGCACTGGGCTGGATGTGGTCAAGAGTCTCTTTAAGCTATTCCACATCCCCCAAAGCCAGGGAAGACAGATGTGAGTCCATTTGTTGTAGGCAGGTAAACTAGTTAGACATCTTATAGGCCGTTAGGTAGGGCTGGCCCTGGAAAAGCCTAAATGGAGGATATAGTCCAAGAGCCAACATGGAAGACCATAAAGGTGACCTTCACTGAGGTCAATTTAGCAAAAAATAAAAATATTCCACCCATGTAGGATAAATAGCAGTGATTGATATTCTAAGTAGGCTTCAATCTCTAGGATGAAGACTAAGGTTTTAACCCACCCCTCCCAGGAAAAATCCCTATTTGAAAATCCCTTTCCTTGTTAAATGACTTGCCTTCCCATTGGATCCCCATTTAATCAATATTACCTAAGCAACTATATCTGTTGTCATCTTTTTTTTTTTTTCCTGAGACAGAGTCTTGCTTTGTAGTTTAGGCTGGCCCTGAGCTCACTATATAGCCCAGGCAAGCCTCGAACTCACAGCAATCCTCCTGCTTCTGCCTCCCAAATGTTGGGATTATAGGTGTGAACCACCACACCCAGTATTGTGGTTTGTGGTACCAGGGATCAAACTCCAGACCTTGGGCTTGCCAGGCACATGCCTGAACAGATGAGCTAAATTTCTAGCCTGATTTGTTGTAATTGGTTGATCATGGCCTTGTCCATTTTGTGATTTCTCATTGCATCAGTATTACCTAAGCAACTCTATACCTGCAATGTTACTGGTTGACTATAATTTTGTCCTACCTTAAATCTGTATTACCTCGTGGCTCTTCTCCATAAAAATACCCTGGGAAGCGAGGTGAAAGAGGTCCACCCTCTTTTGGGCCCCACTTCTGTCCCTCGTAGACAATAGCTTTCTTTCTCAATAAAGTTTTCCTACTCTTAACCTTCGTTATTCCTAGAATTCATTCTTTGATTTTGGAAAACACAAACTCATGTTTCAGATATCTGACAGGTTGGGAGTTACGCTTGCTCCCTGTATCACATTCTGAACCAGAGACCACTTTCACTTCATAAATAAGTAAGGCTTACGAAGCAGTTCTCCAAAAGGCATGACATCAGTGTTGGGTTCACATAGCCAGTGATAGTGAACTTTTCAAAGCTTTCAATGTACAAAACTGTTAATGATATACGTGTGTTACCGGCTCACTACCACTGGCATAGAATCTTCTCACCCTAGATGAAAGGAGAGTTAATCACAAGACCATATTTAGTTCCAAAAAATCCTTTCAACTCAGTTTTCTGCGGCACCTACAGCACAAAGCTGTAGTTCCCTTAGTTGAAACCAGAATCAAGTAAAATGTTGACCTGAGAATCAGGAGGCAAATAAAACTGTGAGGATTAAGGCATGAATTGGATATGTCTCTATGCTCCCTCTAATGGCTGCCATGTGACCTAGGTGGCAGAAAAAGAGAAAACAGATGAGAAAGCTTGGAGCCACTCCAAGGCTCACAGAGATCAATGTGCTGTCTACTCAGTTCTTCCATTTGTGCTGACAAGACAGAAGTCGTTGTTCACTTTAGGATAGGGAAGCAAGACTTTCCATATAGAGAGGCAGAAAGAGCCAACATCCGGAGCCAGGACAGCACCATTCTCAGGAAGGACAGGGCCCGAATGGCTCAATAGAATGAACGCCAGTGATGGAGGGGCTGGGGTGAAAGATGTGGGGCTTTGAGGTCAGGGTTTGAAGAGAGGCCTGTGTCGGTGTGTTTTCAGAGAAGGAGCTTTAGGGAAGGAAGCGACTAACATGATCAGATAGGTTAAAACCCCCTCTGGCCAACAACAGGGTAATCAGGTAACAGACTGTAAAGTAAACTAGCTAAGAGGTAAAGCCTTGGGTGGACAGCTATAGTGGGACCAGGTGAAGGAACCTATTTGGACAGTATCATGAGGCAAGAGCTGCTGGGAGTGAACAAGACAGAAGGAAGATGCAGAAGGGAGCCAGAAGGCAGGGAGTGAATACAGCAATTACTTCTGCACCTGGAGTTCAATGACTGGCACTTATGGGAGGGAGTTTTAAATCTTAGAAGGTTGGAACGTCTATTTTGGGTCTTGTTAGTCCTTACTAAAAATGGAAAGGTTGTATATGGCTTGTGTCTAGATGTCTCCTCAAAGCCTTATGCAGTCTGAAGTGGGCTTTTTCAGAGGTAGCTGGGTCCAGAGTATGTGATGTTAGGAGCAAGGGCAGTAGGACTAATCCTGTGAGTGCCCAGACACCGAGGACGACAACACTACCCAATTCTAAGTAGCCTGAATAAGATACCACAGAAAGAGCTGTGGTTACTTTGCTACCTTCTGCCTGCCACGATGTTCCTCCTGGGCAAGGCCTGTCTGCCAGGCACCCCCCACCCCACCCCCGCCTTGGAGCCAGCTGACTAGGAACTGAAACCTCTATGGACTGTGAGCTAAATAAACCTTTTCCCTTTAATATGAGGTGTTGGGTGTTTTGTTTCAGCAATGAGAGAAAAGTAACTAAGACAGGTTGGAAAGTACTTTACATTCCCACTGAGACACCTTAGAGAAGGATTCCCAGAAGCATGGCCCTAGGATCAGCAGAACAGAACCACAAATCATGAGGAATATTTTTTATTGACTGTGCAGATTCCTAAGCCCCACTCTAGTCCAAGCAAATTTTAATCTTAGGGCTTAGAGGCATAAGAGTTTGCATTTTAAACAAGCTTCTCAAACATGGTCCTGAAAGGAGTCAGAGAACAGCACAGGAGACATGTATTCTTCCAATGGGTGCTACGGTGCTCAACATCACACAAACTGTTATCCTTCTAATTAAATCACACTAGAGTTAACACTGTTGGTCCTATTTCACTTTTGAAGTTCAGTCTCAAGGAGTTTAAGTAATGTATCTAATAAGATCCGGCTGGCAACATCTGAGCCCAGGTCTTTGGCTGCACAGCACTTCGCCCACCTCCCCTGCTGCAAACCACATATTTTCCTAAATGAGCAACACTAGTCTCTTGAAGATTCAATACTTTAGAAGTATGTAGGGCCACTGATGGTCAAGATAGAGCCGGGGGCACTCTTGTTAGAGAGATCTGTGCCTCTAAATCCACAGAGGAGATCATAGTTCCAGCATTGTCTATAGGCCCATGGGGAAGAGGAGCATCAACTCTTCCAATGGCTTGTGGCCATCACCCTAGAGATACAGAAACCCACTCGGCCCCAGGACTACGCACAGGAGTTGACTGAAGCCATCTATTGCACAGACTTTCCTAGCCTGGAATTCCAAGCTCTAGTTAAGAACTGCTCTGGAAAACCTGACCTATGATGAGCTTAAATAGCCTCAAGAGAGACAGACAGGGAGAAGAGGGACCATCTAAATGTACGTGAGGAGTATCTCGATGCCTGAGCTCACTGTACTCTGGTTATGTACTAGACATTTTCAGTGTGCTGAGTACCTTTCTAAGGACTTTAGATGTATTATGACAGCCACTCTTTAGCTCCATAAGCTCTATTTTTCAGAAGAAACTAAAACACAGAAAGGTAAGTAAACCAACTAAGGCTTCCCAGGTAGCAAAAGAGGCACTGTTCCTATGTTCACAACCACCATACATGACGATGTTGTGCTTGGCACTGTGATCACTCCTTGGGAACTTCCTGAAGATCTGTGTTGAATTGGATCTGAGGATGAGTACCTTAATCAACACAGAAGAATGTCCTCCTGGGTCAGTGATCTGCAGTATGTGAGATGGCACCACAGCCCAGCAGCACATAAACCAATCAGATAAAATGGCCCACAGTGCAAGTCTAGGACAGACCAAAAGGCTTCACCAAACTGCAGGAGGCTCAGAACCTTCCAGAAACAGATCCAGAGATTAGCAGATATGAAAAGATAAGCAAACAATGGGAATTTGATTAATACCTCCTCACTGTGAATTGTGACAGCGGCAGAATCCTATTTTTAGGAACCTTCCCCCACCTTCTTATATTAAAGCATGATAAAACAGACATTATTCAGGACCATTATGAGAACCACTACAAAGGCGGGGGAGGTGGGGCGTTGGGCTCAGCACCAAATGCAACATAGGCCATCGTGAATAGCCAGAGACTAAGGTATGGGTCCATGGACGGAAAACTAGAAAGAGGAAGTATCAGGAATAAAGAAGATTCTGGATAAAATGACCTAAAAGGATTCTTGCTGAAGACAGAAGTGATCGTCCCCTGAGGGATGATGGGGGGGGGGGGTAAGGCAACTCAATCAGACATTATGGAGGATCAGATATTGAAGATGATCAGATACCAGCAGGAGGGATTCCTGCTAAACTGACTTAGCAGGATTGCTAAAACTAGATTGTATAAAGAAGTACACAGATGGTCCTAGGAGTAGACTCCTAAGTGTGACTAAATTTTGATCAAGCAAAAAAATCTTGATCATCACATATGTCCAACACATTCATCTTCTCACCTACTCCTAATCATCTTCACACAATGCAACATCTCTAACTATGAACCCTTGATTAGAGCTATTGCTGGTCACTGGCTCCCTGTGTTATATGCTTTACAAAGCTATTTTATTTAATTTCACAATGTTCTGGGGTCTGTACCTCATTTGAATTCTTGTCATCTTCAGCTAAGCTAAAGTCTCTATGCTTTTTAAACTCATTCTTCACTTGCTCACCTGAGACTGCCTTATCTTGGCCCCCCTCAATTATCTGTCTTTTCCTAACTCCCCTTTATTCCTCTGACCTCTAAATGTTAGTAACTAGGCTCAGGTCTCTACCCTTTCCATCTACTGTCACCCAACACAGGATGTTATCCAGGCCCAAAGTCTGTTATATGTTTGCTTGTTTCCCTTTCTTGTGATACTAGGGATATGTCCTAGTTACTTTTTTCCACTACTAGGTCAAGATATTCAACACCCACAAGTTAAGGGAGGAAAATTTCTATTTAGCTTGAAGTTTGTAGAAGTTTCAGTCTATAGCTGCTAGAATGAGACAGGACAGTGTGGCAGGACATAAGAGAGGAGAAACAGTCCATGTGGCATGGCAGGCAGAACACAATGAGCAGCAAGCAGCACAGCAGAAGCAGCAACAAGCCTGCTTTCTCTCTATCTGTTTATATTCTGTCCAGGCTACAAGCCTATTGATTGATGCCATCCGCACACAAGGAGTGACTTCCATTACCCACATTCTTTATTTATTTTTTTTTTTTAGGTTTTTTTTTTTAGACAGGGTCTCCCTTTGTGGTTCAGGCTGGCCCTGAGCTCAGCCTCAAACTCACATCACAATCCTCCTGCCTCTGCCTCCCAAGTGCTGGGATCACAGGCGTGAGCCACCACACCCGGCACTGTGGTATGTGGTACTGGCTGCTGCTGGGTGTAGGTCTCCACACCCAGTATTGTTATGTGGTTACCGGGGAATCGAACCCGGGTCCTTGAGCTTGCGAGACAGGCGCCGGAACCACTGAGCTAACTCCCCGGCCCCCCATTACCCACATTCTTCATCCCAGCATCATACCCTTAATCCATTCACGCAACCTAATCTAGCCACCTTCAAAACTCCCCACTTATAACCACATGATGGTCTGGTGAGATATCTGGATACACTTCATAACAGAATTGAACCCACGGCATTCACACTAAGCTAGATCCCCAGACCTTTTCTATTTTTTATTTTGAGGACCTTGCTAAATCACTAAGTGTCCAAGTTGAGCTCAGACTAGCAGTCCTCTTGACTCAGTCTCCCAGAGTTCTGGAATTACAGATAGGTGTCCCTACACTCAGTTCCAGGCCCAAAGTTTCATTATTTGACTTCAACTGCTGAGTTCCAATCTTTTATTTCAAATTTTCAACTTAAGATTTCCATTTATACAGTAACAGGCCTATACACGGCCACAAAGGAACTGTGTGGGTCCTCGCATCTGCTTCATCGCCATCTCAATATGTGGCACCTACATTCTTACAGCTGCTTAGACCAAAAACTTAATGTTATCCTTAACTTTTCATTCTTTCTCACCCCACATCCCACCTATCGGAAATCTGGTCAATTTTGTCTTTAAAACACATCCAGAACCAACAACTTCTTACTCTCCCCACTGCTAGGTTTTAATCCAAGACTCTATCGTATCTGCTAACAATTCTCCCTGCTGCCTCTGATACAGATCCAGCCTGCTCTCAACTGGGAAACCAGAACGACCTTTCTTAAACACAAGGCAGAAAACATCACTGCTCTGCTCAGACCTCCAGCAGTTTCTCAGCTGGCACCAGGTAGAATCCAAATATCCTAGGCACCCTTAGCCTGGCCTGGAATTCTCCAGGTAGCTCGGAGAGCTTGGTCCGTACAGACCACTGTTCCCCCTGCTCAGTGCACTCCAGCTTCTTCTCCGCCATCTGGAGTCTTCTCCACTGGGTCCCCACAAGGCTCCCACAGTTCATTCAGGGAAACTTTTCCAGACCACCCTGTTAAAAACAGCAACAAAGGCACACACATGCACACATATATACATGCTCACCACCATCACTCTTTATTCTGTCATTCCACTTGGACTTTTTTCACCACTTATCCCACTGGATATATATTATGAATTTATTGATTGACTGTTGTTATTTTTCTTTTATCCTAGTCTATTAGAATATAAGCCCCCCTTTTTAAAAATTTTGTAGTGTTGAGGATCAAACTCAATGCCCCCACATGCTAGTGAAACACTCTACCACAGAGTTACACTCACAGTGCAAACCTCTTTTTTGTTATTGTAGTTGTTTTTGTTTTTTGGGACAGGGTCTCACTATACAATTCAAGATAGCTTTGAACTCACTATGTATCCTAGGCTGGCCTTGAACTCACAGTAATCCTCCTGTCTCAGCCTCCCAAGTGCTGGAATTACAGGTATGCCACCACTGCCAGCAAAGCTTTTTTTGGGGGGATGGGAGGGTCACACTATGTTTCCCAGACAAGTCTGTTCCCAATTTAAAATCCTGTTTCAGTTTTCTAAGTAGCTAAGATTATAAATGTGTGCATCACCACATCCAACTAGACCACAAAGCACAGATTTTGTCTCTTCAGCATCCAGAAGAGACTACTACATAGCAAGCTTGAACCAAATGACCAATTTCAACAAATAAATGAATGAATGTCTTACACAGATGAAATAAGTGGAGGTCAGACAGTTGGTCTGACTTTCCCAAAGCGACACAGCTAATAAATGGAAGAACTGGCTTTCTTTCTTTTCCTTTGCTTTTTTTTTTTTTTTTGAGACAGGGTCATGTTTTGTAGTTCAGGCTGGCCAGGGGAGTCTGGAACTCATAGCAATTCTCCTCCTGCCTCTGCCTCCATAGTACTGGGATAATACGCGTGAGCTACCACATCCAGCACTGTGCTATGTGGTACTCATTGCTGGTGGGCATGAGTCACCATGCCCGGCATTGTTGTATGTGGTTACTGGATCAAACCCAGGCCCTTGCAGTAGCAAGACAGGCATAGGAACCACTGAGCTTTATCTCCAGCCCCAGAACTGGCTTTCTAACACAAAACTGTCTATCTCTGCCTCTCAAAAGGCACAATACATGGGAAAATCCTGATAAATCAAGCCCTGACCCATTAGACACAAATGCTTGGCAATATCAAATATTATAGTCAAAGCCCAAAATTGTTACCATAACTTCCTTGGAGGCTTCTGCCCCAGTGGCATGTCACTTAATGGACTGTGGAGACCAGAGGCTCCCCACCACCCCTTTCTGCATCCTTTTGCCAGCAGAACATATGTCTTCTTGTAGGGCTTCTCTGTGATGCCTGGAATTAAAGCTTGCACAGCGCCCGCCCTTTGGAAGCTCAGCAATCTAGAACAAACACTGAGACACACAGGGCTGGTCTCATGAGCTGGCAACCACATGGTCTGATTTTAGAGACTGGGAAAGCTTAGTCCCAAAATATCTACCCCTCCCAAATGCCACAATGCCTGGAATTCCACCATCAGAGAGATATTTCTGAGACTTTAAGTACTATCTCTGATTCTGAGTCACTCTGTTTTAGGTATATTTTTTGAGACACTGCATAGTTATTTTTTAAAACTAATTCTGAGTTTCTTTGTTTTAGTACATGAGTTAATCTCATTTACATTTAACTTTATTATTACAATTCTATCATCCTAAATATTTTTTACTGTTCACTTATAATGCTTCACCTGTATTTGCTTTGTTTTCTTTTACTGTGCAACATGAATCATAATTGTAATAGTTATCTTTTGGATTTTAAATAAAATGTTTAACTTTTTATTTCTCAAATTAACTTCAAAAATCAAATAGTATCTATTCTCTCCAATGTAAAAAAGATGAGAAAATTAATCACCTTATAATTCTTCCTATTTTCTCAGCACTTATTCCTGCCCTGTCTGTCAACATACACCTTTTGCTATCATGTTACTGGACTTTTCTTCTTTATACTTCTGTTATCATTATTGTTCTTCTTAAATTTGGTAAGATTTCCTCCTTTCATAGCTTTGTTCTAAATTAAATAAAGCCAAGCTGAGCACAGTGGCACACACCTGTAATCCAGCAGGTGAGGGGAACCTAACTACAGTGAGTTCAAGGCCAATATGCACTAGAGTCTCTAAAAACTCAAAATAATCGAGGGCCGGGGAGTTAGCTCAGTGGTTCCAGCACCTGTCTTGGAAGCGCAAGGACCCGGGTTTGATCCCCGGTAACCACATACCATACTGGGTGTGGAGACTCACGCCAGCAGTAACCAGTACCACATACCAATTGCAAGGCATGGTGACTCACACCTGTAATCCCAGCACTCAGGAGGCAGAGGCAGGAGGATTGCTGTGATGTGAGTTTGAGGCTGAGCTCAGGGCCAGCCTGAACCACAAAGCGAGACCCTGTCTCAAAAAACCTAAAAAAAAAAAAAAACCTCAAAATAATTGAATACATCTTCGCTGAAGAGGACACAGGTCTCAGACACTGACGTTCAATTTTGGTGAATTTAATAGTCAAATCATTTTTATTTCTTGCAGTGAGCTCCCCTGGGTGAAGGACAACATCAAGGAAAGAGGCAGGGAAAACACAAAAAGGGAAATCAGATGAAAGATAGAGAACACTGAAGCCAATTACCTACTTTCCTGTTGAGCCTTTTGTTGAACACAGAAACAAAGGGGAAACATAACTCCAACTAAATAAACACACCTCGGGGCCACTAAGACTTCTGATGTTCTGGTGTACAAGAGGACAGAAGTTAAGACACAACTATGCCCCGATCAAAGGTGGCCACAATGGGGGGCTGGGTAGCAGATGCACAGACAAAGGGAAGCGCTGGATTTTCAGGAAGTTCTTCTGTGCACAAGCCCTTGACATCAGACTTGGAGAGAGAGGACTCTGCCAGCACTGCACAGCCCACGTCCCCTCCTGTGTGCCATCGCTGGCCAGGCCAACCTCACTTCGTAGGACAGGGCCTGCACTCGGACACAATGTCCTGCTCCTTTCAGGCTGAATTCAGTCTGAAACTCCTGGCTTTCTTTCTCTCAGCCCCTTGTGAGAACACAGGAAGTCCAGCTTCCCCAATCCTGAAATATCTGCCTCAGGAAGGAAGGGATATTGTCTTTCCAGGGCCCCTTGCTTGTGAACCAGCTCCACAGCCTGCTTTGGAAATGCACCACAGAAGCAAACCAAGTCAGATGTTCCTTGAAAATGACATGTTTGAAAGATAATGTCTAAATCCGTTCACACAGCAAGGAAAAATGGTGAGGTCATAACATCGACCAAATTTTCTACAAATAGGTCAAAACTCAGCACCAGACATAGGTTTTGTTGTTATTGCTTTGTTCAGTTTGATTTTTTTTTTTTTTTGGATTGGTGATGATAGACAGTATTTCTTTAAGAAAGAAATCATTTTTTTTTTCTTCCATCTTTTTTGCCTTACTCAGTGAATGATTTGTTAATTCGTCTTTCACTAGGTCCAAATAAAATTCTTGCTTTCTGGAAAGTATATAAACCTTCAGTTAGTTCCTTTGTATTTTATAATCAATTTTTATAAATATGTAGGCTAAGTCAAAGGACTTTAAGAGGTAAATATAATTAGGTTAGAGTATTAAAATGCTTTAATTGAAAACATTTGCCAAGCTAGGCATGGTGACACACGCCTACAACCCCAGTATCCAAAGACGCTGACAGGAAGATTGTAAATTCAAGGCCAGCCTGAGTAATTAGTGCTTTAGTAGGACTGTGTCTCAAAAAAACGAAAAAAGAGGAGGGCGGAGATGTGGCTCAGTGAGAAGGCCCTAGTTTCAATCCCAGTCACACAAAAAAATAAAAATTTTAAAAACTTGCCCCAAACTAGGAGGGGCAAGTCCGTCATGTGACCTTGTCTTGCAGTGAGTGCTAGCCCTGTTTCTACAACCAAACAGACCTCGGTGGTAGCCCACAATCTCTACGGTGAACCCTGGCACTAACCACGCTACATTTCAAAACGCTCGACTAATCCCCCTTCGACGTAGACTGTCCAGGAAGGTCCACAAAGGAATTTTTAGAGGAAACTGTGTCTTCAGTTCACTGAATTCCAAGACCGTTTCTCTTTCTGTCTATTCCTAATGCCCCATCATCACAGACTCCAGCTGTTATCCGTACACCAGCCACGGTAACACAATCGAAAAAACAGAAATTAAAGAAAGGTTAAACACTCCTGCCTCTTTCTCACGGACAGAGTCTACGTTTTCCTGCACCTCGTCTCTGTCCCCTCCCTGGCTCCGCTCGGCCCGGCCACCTGGCCCTGCTCCCTCTCCTCGCCCACCCAAGCGGCCCAGCCTCAAGTGTCCTCCAGCTCCCACTGCGCCTCTCCGAGCAGCTCCCAGGGATGTCCCCATTGAGGAGCAGAACAAAAAGCCTTTTACAGACTCTCCCAGGCAAAGCGGGAGTGAGGCAGGCTTTGAGGAGGCTGCCAAGGAGGGCGAAGGCCTTGCTTTGAAAACACTTCTCCAGTTTGCTGACTCGTGGGACTTGGCAAGCCCAGGGAACAGCGCCGCAGGGAAGAAGCCCCTGGACTGGCCTCCGGGCAGCCGCGGGCGGCCCTGCTCTTTTCATCGGCCCCATGTGACGCCTCCGAGGGAGCAGGCAGCCAGGCCTTGTGAAAGACGACTGTTGGCAGGCCCCTCCCCGCGCTCCGTATGTCGGGACACTTACCTCCAGACTGCTAAAGGGCGGCTGAGAAAAGGACAACAGATTTCCTGTGTTGGTAGGTTATGCAGACTGGCCAGGCGAGGATTGAGATCAGTTGGCGGTAAGCAGGTATGAAAAGGATGCTGGCAAAATCCATCACCGCAAGAGACTTCTCCCCTCTGCCCGCAGTGGTCTTGGGGCCCTGATTCAGCCCAAATGTCAAGGCTGCCCCAGCAGGGCTCAGATGTGAGTTCCGCACATGGCTTCCTTCTAGTCACTCAGTTTCTTACTCTGTAAAATAGGCACAAGAGATGTGGGCTCTTTGGAGTCACTTATCAAATTACAAACCCAAGTCCTAAATGCTTCATCTGCTGACCTCCAGTAATGGTAACACAGGAGCAAGCATTCAAGGGCAGCCAGCTTACCCATATGTTTATTTTTCCTGCCTTGTGCTAAAACAGCTCGGAGGCCCCAGACTCACAGTGGCCTCCCTCTTCCTGTGGCGGCCAGAAAGACTGCAGAGGATAGTGTTATTCAAAGTCATTGAAAAGAAGCAAGGTCCGACCTTCCACAAAGGGTCCTTGTGAAAATGCAAAAGGCCAGGATTAAGGACAGGACAGCCCAGGGCAACTCCTGGAAGCAATGTTAGGAGCAAAAAGAAAATCTGGGGGCCTGGCGTGCAGCCTAGCATGTGTGAGAGTCTGAGTTCAATCGCCAGTGCTGCAGAAAAGCAAAACCCTGGTCACTTCTAGAAGACAGAGTGACAAACCAAAAGCTTTCTGAGTTAGAAATAGGCACATCCTCTGCATGGAGGAAGTTCAACGCCTCTCAGGCAGACAGGTTAGGAAAGGGGTACCTATCTGAACCACCCAGCCGGAACAGGTGACCCTCTCTCCCAGGCTGGAGGTTAGTGCCATTTCCCACCCCTCCCCGGGCATCCTTGCCCACCTGCAGGGCTCTGCCTGGAACTGCCTGCGTGTGTGACAAGGAACCATCACGGTCAGGCTGGAGGCTTCACACAGGTGCAGGAAGGAACACCACACTATCTTCTTAAGAAGTAAACAATGTCGCCTGATTTAGCTCTAATATTTTTCTTTGTGGCTTTGAAGTGGCTGTTTCTAGGGAAACCTTCAATATCTTTAAGGGGAGACCAAGCACTGTATCGAATTACGTAGACATTACTGACGCCATTCATCCACTCGGCCAACAGCCACTGATGCAGACCTAGGGGGAGCATGGGAAGGCACAGGCAACACATGGACATGCTGGGAGCAGCACAGCCCGGGCTCTGGGGGCTCACAGGCAGCACAGGGCAAGACCAACAGGTGCTGCCAAGCACAGTGGGCCCTTCATTAGAACGCAAGAAGGCCTCAAAGAGGAGCTCACGTCTGAGGTTGCTTTTAAAAGCAGGGTAGGATTTCCGTGCTGGAGAAGCCATCCAGAGAGTAAAACAGACTGCAAACTACAGAATCCAGAGAACCTGTGCCAGGGCCAGACCACGGGGTGAGAGGAGAAGGGAACCCTGGCAGGCATCTGGCCCCGGGAAAGGCCATAAAGAGCCATGGAAATGAAGAGAAGTCAAGGCACCGCAGAGTGGGTGGAGGAAGGGTTTTTATTCCATGTAGCCTGAGAAATACTTGGATGGTTCTGGGAGGCCAGGCTATGGGGACTCTGGTTTCCAGACTAGATATGGGGGTTGGGGGTACCTAACAGTGAACACAGGAGTGACAGTGGATTTGGAAGGACATTGTCCAATTTGGTGAAGAAAAGTCAAATTTGAGTTGATAATAACTTGGTGCTAGCTATTAAATAACCAGTTAGCGACTTTTAAAGTTAAAAGACATAGCAATTGCTAATAATCTGAGGATATTATTAGGGCCTCCGCCTCTTTGGTGGCTCTGGTAGCAACTAGATCAGTCCTCATACTCCGAGGCCCGTCAGGGTCAGGCTGGGAGGAGGACACACTGACACCACAGGGGCCAGGGCAGTGGGGTCCTTGCCTCCCCCAAGGACACTACATCTAGGTTACCCAGTTACTAACTCAAACATCAGGGAGGTACCTTTAAACTTTTAACGTCTTCCTCATTAGTTAACTAGAAATATCGTCATCTGCTTATTTTTTAGCTAAATCATCTCTTGAACTGATTAAGTGAAATTAAGTCTCATTTGCCATCAGAAGAATGAGTGACAGTTAGCCTCAGTGGAAACTAAGATGGCCAAGGCTGCTCCTCGGAGGGTGAGACTATACAGAGAAACAGAGAGGGAGACCGGAGGGAAGGGCTAACAAGAACAGGTCTGGGCCCTGCTAACGAAGCAGCTTAGTGGGCCTGGATGGTCACTGGGACACATTGTGAGGAGTGGGCAGGAGCTGTGTCCTTCCTCCTCTGAGGTCCCCACAACCTGGGGGGGGCAGCTCCATCCAGAGAAGGCCAGTGGGGTCTGGGGTGTTCCTCCTCAGTTGCTGTGCTTTGATCTTTGACCTGACCACTTGCATGATCTGCAGAATCATTTGGACTTGCTGAATTATCCCAGAAGGGCAAAAAAAAGGAGGACTGGAAAACATAGTGGCCAAAGGAAAATAAAGCTGAAAATGTGCCCATCGTCACAATGTAATATCCCAACCCAGACAAGCCTGATGTTCAGAGCCAGCTCCACCCCCCAAAGAGGATCTGTATCCCTTTCACCACAAACTCAAACCGTGCCTGGACCTCACTGGCCTGGTTATGCTAACCTCCTAACCTCCACAGGTGAAGTGACCCTCCATGCCAGAATGCCCTGGGTTCTCCTGGTTTGGCTTAAAACTCCCACATCCGGGGAAACCTGATCCCAGATACGCTGGGCAGCTGGGCATCAAAGGTCCAGGTATCAGGGCTGAGAGAATGTGAGTTTGAGGAAAGATGGATTCCTAGGACTCCTGGACTCGGACTCCCTCTTAGTAGATGTGGGCCATTCACTCACCACCTCTGAGCTTCCTTTATATTCCTCCCTCAACAGACAGGGTTTGCAACACCTGCTTCATAAGATCATTTGCCAGAATCAAACTGTAAAGTAACAGAAAGCAACCAGTCAGACCAGGGCCTGCTCCAGCCTCCTGCCGAAACCCTAGCTGGGCCACACAGTGTGACAGGCGCAGTCAGGGGGGGAAATGCCCACCATCCAGCACCTCGGCCTCTCTCTATGGGCGCAAACCCACCCAAACGTGCAGGCTGTGGCTGCCACTAAAGGTTTCCCATTGGCAGGGGTCGAACCCTTGTCTTGTGCCCTAAGAGGAAGGTTTCTGCGGCTGCTGAGAGCCATGGCACTGAGACATGTGGAGCCAGGTGAGCAGCCCACACCCCCAGGCACAAAGGTCATGCTGCTCCTGTGTGGCTGGGCAGGAGAAGGGGACCAGCTCCAAAGACCAAGCTGCCAGCGTTTCTAAGTATTGAGTTTCTGTCCCCAAGGGACACTCCATAGCAGAATTCAGCCAAAGCAGTGAAAATCCTCTCAGGCCTCTGTCTTCTGAGCCCACGGAGCCCTGAGTCTTCTCTTGAGGTGGTGAGGCCGTGCTAGTCACGGTGCAGTGCTGCGCAGTGAGCGCCCGAGAGCGGAGCTCAAAGCAAAAAATGCCGGCCCTCACTCGGTCAGGGGGCAAGGAGAAGAATAAAGGCCTTGTCTTTTCCCAGACTGTGAGGGTCCTTGAACTCCTCTCTGGGCTTTTTCAACAGCTATTTGGCATTTACAGGTAAACAACAGAGAGCCAGGAAAGGGGGAGACAGGTAGAGATGCCAGTGGGTTCTCCCAGAGCGAGGACTGACTGGCCCAACAAGTGGCAACCCCAGGACCCAGCCATCCATCCAGCAGAGTGGGAGGTAGGCAGCAACCAAACTCATAAAGAGAGCATGTGAGCGGACAGCAAGTGCCTAATGTGATAAGTAATGGGGACAACAGGGAAGGCCTTTGTGAAGGACAGGCTGGGCTGGGACCAGGCCAGTGCAGAAGAGTCAGCCATGACTAGACACAGGGAGGAGTGTTCTGGAAACAGCACAGTGGGACAAGGGACCTGAGGTGGGAGCAAGCCTGATTGAGTCACAGAACGGCAGGAAGGGCAGTGTGGCCTGAAGCTCAGGGAGAGACCATGGCGGCCAGGCAGAGGTAGAACAGTGACGTGGGCCAATACAGGATGTTTTTCTAATGTTCACCCTCAGGACTTGTTGATGGATTAACTGGGGTTGGGGATGAGAATCTAAATGTCAGGTGAATAGAAATGCTGTGACGGAGAAAAAGATGGAAGATGCATCCAGCCTGAGGCAGCTACTGACTGTCCTAGGGGAACTGTCCAGGGGATGACTGGGGAGACAGGCTGGGGGAGGGCAGGGCTAGAGATAGGAAGAGGGGAGATAAAAACTCATCTGAGAGGTGAGAGATGGGACTTTCTGCCATACTGCCCAGCTACCCAAGGCTCCCGGCCTCTCTCTGAAGCCTGAGCCCCTGGGTGTTTTCAACAGCCAGGCTCTGCCCCAGCTCTGCAGTGTCTCATGCTGGCTCATGGGAAGACCTGGCCCACTTCCTGCCTGACTTTCATGTATTCTCTCAGCCAGCATGTGTCCAGGACTCGTTCTATGCTGGTGCTAGGCCAGATCCTTGCCCTACTGAAAGGAAGGCTGTGCTGAGAAAGGCGGCTCTTTCGAAAGGAGTTTTAGAAGACAAGGAGAGGGTGTGGCCACAGGAAGAGGGCTGGCTGTTGAGGGGCCAGCTTGCTGTACCCTTCCTACCTGAGGCCTGCCAGCGAGAGGACCTCTCGGAGGCCCTCCAGCTCCCTCCAGTTCCAAAGGGCTGCAGTTCTCTAGAGATTAATTCCAAGCAGACAAATCATTTAGGGAAAAGAAAATTTTAGAATTCCTTTACATCAATGATGCTTTTCTATTTTAAACCTAAACTTCATGATAATTGCCTGCAGCCTGGGCAGTTCCTCCCCAGACAACACAGTCTTTCAGTTAAATTCTGTGCTTTGCACCTCACAGCACAGACACCCACAGAACAGACTCTGGCATCCTCACCCACCCCCTCCTCTGTGGGTTGTACCTCAGCGTGCTCCGACCAGAAGGTGCAGCAACAGCTCTTTTGTGCAAGCAGTTATGATAGGGCGTGGCCCCCAGGAGACACTACCTTTTCTATTATTTTGACAACATGACTTCCTGTGATATTACTAAGTATCTGCTGTCATCTTGGTAACAAAGGCTCATACTTGGGTTTTGTTTTTTTTTTCTCTCCTCTCTACAATATACTTGACATTTACTATATCATCAAATGGTTTCTGAGGTTTTGGGGCTAAAGCTCTGAGTATTGTTTCCTGTCTCTGCTGCAGTTCAAGTGCCCTGGGCAGCCCTGAGGCTTTGCCGTTGCCTTCAGCAGACCATCCAGTGATTTCCAAGGCAGCAGCCCTCAAAGCAGAGCAGATCCTCCCAGCAGCGGAGATAGGGGCGGACCTGAAACCACTAGCTGTCCCATCCCAACGTCTGTCCCTTTGGGCCCCTGAGCAAGTCAACCTAACCTCTGTGCTACACAGATTATAGATGGCATGGGGCAAGATGAGCTGCAGAGAATGGTCCGGCTCCAATCCCTAGCACTGGAACTGTGATACAGGCTGGAACTGTGCTCATGACCAGTGAATTGAACTCCCCGGAACTGGCAACAAAACCACACATTTTCCTCCAGGTCAGAAGAGTATTAGCTTGGTTGCTCTGAAACCTCTCCCCAGTGACCTGGCACCATGAGGATTTGACACACTTGCACAGTGAAACAGGGATTTGTTGCCACTGGGACAGAAAAGTATCCATCGTTTAAGTCTTTGCCCCTCCTGCTGCATGTACAGTGGACACACTTCTGGAAGGCCCAGAGTGAGACTCGGGGACAAAAGGATGAGTAGAGAAAATTCTGTGCACTCTGGGGACAGAATGTCAAGGAAGCAGAACTGCAGAGCAAGCCACAGTTTACCACAGACAGTGTCGAAGGGGCCTGAGGGGCACAGCAAGGGAGCCCTTAATTATCCCTAAGTCCAGGAGAGAAGGGAAGGCGGCTTCCCAGGGCAGCTAATACCCCAGCTGACTTAGAACTTCAGTAGTGGTTGGGCGGATTGGACATTCCAGGCGGAAAGGGCAGCAAACGCCAAGGCCCAGCCCAGGCGAGAAGCCTTTGGTGAGTAACACAGAACCAACAGGATGACCGCAGTGTACATCAGACAGTGCTGGAAGCCAGGCCAAGGCTTCAGTGTGTGCTGGGGAATACGGATCAGCTCACTCCAGGGCTTCATCAGTGGAGCACAGTGTAGACTGCATTGCCTAATGGTCAGGAGCTCTGAGTTGGGAGGCAAGCCAGACCTGAGCTTGAAGTCCTGAGGGGGGCAGTCTTGGGTGAAATATTTCTAACCCTTGTTCTCTCCTCTATAAAATGGGCATACTGATCCCCACCTCATAGAGAGTTCTTTGGAAGATAATAAATGTCAAGTACTGAGCGTAAAACCTGGCATTCAGTTTTAGCACCTGGTTAAAATAGATAGGTAAGGTCTCAATTTGTACTTGTATAATTATTGCTCCAGCACTATTTGGAAGGCAGGTTGGAAGAACATAAGACAGCAGCAATGGTGTGATTTAATCTGAAGGGACAGAGGAGGATGAATCAGAAAAGGCTTCAATGCTAGCCATGGTGGCTCAGGGCTGTAATCACAGCACTTGAGAGGCAGAGGCAGCAGGATTGCCATAAGTTCAAGGCTCACCTAGGTTACATAGTGAGAGCAGGGCCAGCCTGAACTACAAAGTGAGACACTGTCCCAAAAAACTAAAACAAAACAGAAAAAGTTTCATAGCAGAGGTGACACAGGAAATAGTCTTGTTAAGAGCAGAAACAAGAGAACAAAACAAATAAGACATGGAAGCATGAAAGTTCACGGCATACAGGAGCAATGGGAATAATCCCGGGCCATTGGGTCCACAGGGGAGGAGCAGGACAAGGCTGTCTTGGGTCTGCATCCAGGAGGCACGTGCTACACGGCAATGCATGTGCCAGGGTCAGGACAGGTATGATGAGTCAGGCCCAGATCCTGGGCCAGACCTTGAATGTGGAATTCATTGCTAAGAAACTTGGAATTTACTCAGATGGTATCAAGGAGCCTACTCCTTTGTTTAAAATTATCTGGGAATTCTGGGCATTAACTCATAAAAAGGCTTTCAAGAAAGCAGGGAAACTGCAGTGGAAGTGCGACCTCTCCACCCTGGGCAATGGACCTAATCTCTCCATGCTGCTTGACAGCCTGGGTAGGCACATTGGAGTCAGTAATAACATGTGACGGCAACTTAGCTGTGTCTGCACTGCTACGACTATCTGAACTCACCGGGTCCTCATAAGATAGATACTATTATCGTTCCATTTTTATGGATGAAAATAAGACACAAAGCCATTGGAGAACTTACCCAGAGTCACTTAATAAATAAAGGGACAAGTAGGCTAGAAACTCTGAAGTGCAGAATAGGAGCTGCTGCAGGTAAAAGACTAGAGAGTTTTCCAGAAGGCTTTGGCACTCACGCAGGTAGAGTTGTGCCAAAAGGAAGTCAGATGGCCACGCAAGGACTCTAGGGACAGGTGGGTCACAAGAAAGGGGCTTCTGACCACACCAAGAAGGCATGAAAAGCATTTGAGGTTTGTCTCATCTCCCTCCCTGGAGGGCAGTCCAACTTGTGTGGGAATAAACATCTCTTTTTTGGAAAGGACAACACAGTATCCACACACAGGGGGTTTGAGGAAGAGCTACAAGCATTGAGGTCGGAGAAGCTGAGCCCATCAGGATTTCTAACAATCCCAAAGGGGTTCACTCTCTTTCCCTAATTCGACTCTGAGAGGCACAGTTTGAGGCCACTGTAGGGGTCAGTGCCGGGGAAGGGGAGATTGAGCTTCCTTCCTCCATGACGCTACACCTGCCTCCTCCACCTCTGCTCTTGGTCCTGTGACTGTCCTCCCTGTGTGGACCAGCAAACAGAGATGTTGGGCCACTGAAGACAGTCCTCCTTGGCCCTGCTGGCTCAGAAGTTCTGAAGTCCTACACAGAAACAAGGAGGTCAGGTCGCCAGTTTCTGAAGCCTATCCAAAAACACAAGATTCTCCGAGGTTGACAGGGTGGAAGATATCTGCTCAAATCGAGAGGAAAGTAAGTGCTCTGAAGTGAAAAGACCAAATTCTAACTCAGTCTAAATGGGGGAAAGGAAGGGAAAGAAAGATGAAACAGTGACTTGGTGAAAACAGTGAAGAGGCCTATGCCAGACATTTGACCCCCATTCACTTACATACCATTTCCATTTCACACATAAGAATAAAAGACAAAGAGAGAAGTAGCAGAATGTGAATGGGGGGCTTTTGGACTCGCAATCCCATGTCTCCCCTCCTTGTCACTCTGCCATATAGAAAGTCTTTCTCCAACATTAAATCTCTTTAATTCCAAGAATAGAAAGCACTTACTTCAGCATCTCTGTTTTTTTGTTTGTTTGTTTGTTTTGTTTTGTTTTTGAGACAAGGTCTTGCTCTATAGTTCAGGCTGGCCCTGAATTCAGCCTTGAACTCAGCGATCCTCTGCCTCCCGAGTGCTGGGATTACAGACATAAGCCACCACAACCAGCATTGTGGTATGTGGTACTGATTGCTTGTAGGTGTGAGTCATCACACCTGGCACTGTTGTATGTGCTTACCGGGATTGTAGCTGGGACCTTGTACTTGCAAGGCAGACGCCAGAACTACTGAGCTAAATCCCTGGCCCAACGTCTCTGTTTTCTCATCCACACAAGTGAGAACCTGGCAGGTATGTACTGGGGACAGGAAAGCCTCCTCTCTCCCCATCTGAGTCACCCTGATGGTGCATCTGACCCTAAGTAGCAGCGCATTTTCCCCTTTGTTTCCAAACATAGGAGCCTCCAGCAGATCCAGTTTCTTTTGATGATGCCAGATAGAAGTTGTCTGTCCCCATGAAGCTTTTAGGATATTGGTTATAATATGAAGAAATGTCCATCATAATTGGTCATTTGAGAGATGCAGATGAAAACAACACTGAGATTCTATCTCACTCCACAAAGAATGGCTGCTATCACAAAGTCAACTAACAGCAAATACTGGTATGGCTGCAGGGAGAAAGAAACCCTTCTCTGTTGTTGGTGGGAATATAGATTGGTGCAAGCACTGTGGAGAGCAGTGTGGAGATTCTTCAAAAAACTAGGATTTTAGATCCCATTTGATCCTGCTATTCCCCTACTAGGATAAAGATGAAAAGAATTAAAAGATTCGTATCACAGCGATATATTTGCACCCATGTTTATAGCAGCTCAGTTTGTGATCACTAAATCTTGGAAACAGCCCAAATGCCCATCAACTGAAGACTGGATAAAGATGATGTAGTTTTCTATACAATGGAGTATTACTCAGCCATAAATAATGATAAATTTGAGTCATTTATACTCAAATGGACATATCTTGAGAACACACTCATAAGTGAAATAAATAGGTCAGAGATGTATGAATACCATATCTTTTCTTTGGTATGAGAAATTGAAGGTGTAAATGAGTTCTAAAATGTGTAATAGATATTGTGAAATAGAAAATATTCAAAGGGAAAAGTGGGTAGGGGTGAATAAAGGGTAAGAAAAAATTTGATGGTCATAAAAAAGGAAACAAAGCTTATGTATATACGAGTTTTGGGGTTATAGGGAGGGCAGGGGAATGAGGGAAAATGAGAATTAAGTCATGTCATGCACTGGTACAAATTCTCAATGTTGTCTGTGATCATGATGTGTATATAAAATGTACCAATAAAGAATTAGTTTTTTTTTTTAAGGATATTGGTTATAGTAGCATAATATGGCAAAGCCTGACACACCAAGTTGAAAATGTCTAGGAGACCAACTTCCCCCAAGTCCCCTGGGGAGTCATTAAATTCTGTGTCTTCATTTCCTCCAAGGCAGAAAAAAGGGTAATAATTCTGACCTACCTCATCAGAGCGTTGAAAATAGGAATAACTAATTAACGCTAGTGCAGCACTTTTGAAAGTAAAAAGCACTTTGCAATAATTAACATGGTCTCTGCTTTTATCTGCAGTCTCATAAACAGAGAAATGGTTCCCCAACAGTCATGATGGCAAAAGCAAGCCAGACAGCTGGCTTTCCTAAGAAGGCACATGGTGGTTCTACCGGGCCCATCAAAGTTGTCTCAGGGCTCCTGGCCCCTGGAGATTGTTGCAAGCTGACAATTTCAAATCCATTTGCATCCTCTTAGCTTTCTAGAGACCAAGGCATTTTTCAGCTACAGCAAATAACACATGAATGTGAATCTCTGAGCTGGGAGCACAGGGCAAAAAAGGATTGGAAAGTCTCTGGGGCTGCTGCTAACTTGTCTTGAAAAATCAAAATGAACTTTTTTCTTCAAAGACTCTGCCTCTTTCATCATCATTATAAAAACAGTGAAGTCCTTGAGGTCTAGGGCTGCCATGAATGCATACAAAATGGGCTTTCTGCAGGGGGAAGACATATAATAATATTCTAAAGCTCTTCTTGTGAGCTGTGGGCAGCAGGGAAGACTGGTTTGAAGTCTACCCTTAACCTCCGCTGAGCAAATTTTGTTAATTAGGACACGTTTGCCCTCCTTACAGTACCTCTTTCTGAGAAGATTTGTATCTGGGGAGAGCCTTTCCAAAAGGTAAAAACATCCTTAATTATTCAAACTGTTGGATGCTGGAGGAAAATCCCCTCCTTGCCAGCTGTCACTGGCACCCCAAAAGTAACACAGACTTCATCGATATGTCCTGGAGACCCTGTTACACATAGGGCCTGGGGGTGTTAATCTGCTTTATTAGAGTAGTACTTGGGATCCGAAAGGTACAAGCAGTTCCGTGGGCTGGGCTGAGGCTCACCAGGCATGATGATATTTCTTAGAAAAATAAGTTCTGATTTCCAAGTGGCTGCCTTGAGTCTGGAATGCAAGCCATTTGTAAAAAGGAAACTGCCCGGAAATATTAGATTCATGTTTTCCACCATTATTTCAGAGGTGAGGAATGTAGTTATCTCAAACTTCCTTTGGATAGACAGTTTCCTTCGCTCCTTCTCCCCCTTCTTCCTCTTTCCCTGCCTCCACGCCATTTTATGGGCTGATAAACCATCAGTGGCTCTCACAGACTTCTCAGAAGGAAGTCAGGGATAAGCTCTGTCAGAAAGGGCTGAGTCGGGTGGGGTATGTGACAGGCTCTGTAGTGCTGGAGAACACTTTTCCAGAGCTGAGCACAATGTGAATACAGGAAAGCAAGAAAGAAGAAGCACAACATGAGGCCTCAGGACGGCCTGGCACAAATCCTCAAAGTCAAGAGCCTAGAAAGACATGTGAGGAAGAAGATAAGATCTAAAAGCAAAGACATTTCTAGAGCCTCTTTTGAGCAGGCACTTGTGTAGAATTCCCTATGGAGCCAGACTAGCAGAGACAGGAGACTGTAAAAAGGGCAATGGCTGAGACCAACGGCGGACCAGGTAAGATGACAACCAGCTCTCCCTACCCATGCGTTCCATTTCAGTGGGTCCCACCATCCATGGACACAGAGTAATCAGGAAAAACACACACATCTCTACTGAACATGTACAGACTTTTGTTCCTTACGTTTGTTTGCTCAACAATGTAATATAAAAACTTTCTCCATAGCACTCACATTGAACTATTAGGTAGGAGTAATCTAGAGTTAATTTAAAGCATGCAAGAGAATGTTCATAAGCTATATGAAAATATTATTCCACTTTATACTAGGACTTGAGCATTTGCAGATTTTAGATCTTTCAGGGGTCCTGGAGCCTGTTTCCCACAAATACCAGGGGGTGACCACTTGATGATAAGTTTTGGGTAGGCCTAAGTAAAAAATGAACAGAGATTAGGAATGACTCCTTTCACAGTGAAGATGAAAAGGCCACCCTCCCTCCTCCAGGGGAGATTGAATTCTTCCTCTCAAAGCCAGTAGTGCCAGCTTGGGAGCCCCTTCCCAGGCCTTCTGGAGAGAAGGTAGCAGTCAGGCCAAGATGCAACAGTCCTGGGACTCCCAACACCTTCCCTCTGTGAAATATGGTCAACACCAGAATAGAAAAGTAGCAAGAGAAACAGCTTACTTCCATCCTAGTGTGCAGAGGTGATGTTGAAAACCACTAGCAATCTCAGCAACACAAGCACTGGTCCTGCTAATGGCCACAGCATAGGCATAGCCAGCTTCACACAAGGCCAAGGCTAATGATCACCTCTGCATAGCTGTGTCAGTAAAGAATCTTAAGATCGAACAACAAAATAACACTAATGAAGAATGTATGATGCCTTTATATAAGATTTTTCATTTGATCATTATTATAGCCTTGTGCAGGACACATTTCCTGGCATTCAACCTGGGAAGTCACGCGGGACCCCACACTTAAACAGACCCCATATGTAGCTAATGCTCAGCTGTCACCGTCTTGATAGCTTCATATCAGAACAAAGAGCCTGCATTTTCATCTTGCACTGGAGCCTAGAGAATGTGTAGCTGGTCTTTGTCCGGTGAGGGAAAAAACAGGCATTACCAGCTTCCCCATGCACAGATGTAGAGAAAGGTTGTGCAGGTTAGAGCTCTTCCCTAGACTCCCCACTATGGTAAGCGGCTAACTCCAGCCCCAGGTCTCACATTTCCTGTGTTAGATAGCTTCGTGTCACTGGGACAAAATTCCTGAACAAAAACAACGTAACAGAGGAAGTCTATCTTGACTCACGCTTTCCGAGGTTTCGGTTCATGGCCACTTGGCTGCCCCCCAACAGGAGCTGATGTCCACACCGAGCCAGGCTGGCCCAGGTTGGGCCAGGGAGATTATCTTTCCTCTGAATCTGCAATTGGCTCTCACTAGACAAAGGGACAAACTAGCAGCCAGAGCAGTTGCTGAAACATAGGAAGGGCACATTCTGGTACAGGGCAGTCATGTAAGACCATGTGCCTCACCTGTCCTCTCTCCTCACACTCCAGATCGGTGGTTCCCAGAGAGACATGGCTAGGGGAAGAGTCAGGGGCTACCATTTTGCCAGAAGATAACAATCCAGACATCTTAGGAGAAATTACTTTATGTGATCTAACTTGTGGCCAAAAACCTGCCAGACCTGCTGGTCATGTGAGTTACATGCGGATGGAGAGCTGTGAGCGCTAACATTTCTTACTCACGCTGCCACTATTGCTTAATCTGTGTAACTCTATGTAGCACCTCGTATATTCCAGATACTAGTCCAAGTGCATGATATATCCCAGTTCACTTAATTTCCCTAACAACCCCATGAGGTAGGTATTATTAATATCATCCCTAGTTTATAAATAAAGAAACTAAGGCACCAAAAAATTATGTAGCCCACCCAAAATCGCACAGCTAGTATATGATAGAGCCAGTATTTGAACTCAGCTAGCCAGACTGCGACGTCTGGATTCTTAATCTTCACCATCTGCCTCTCAAAGTATTATTTTCATTGGTCTGAAATAAATGTAATTTCCACTTTTAAGTTTAATTTTACCTAATCACAGTGCAATTTTTTTAAAAAATATTGCCCATTTGGAATCAAAAAAGCCTTTGAGCAGTCAAAATGAATGTTGTATAAGCTAAAGGCAAAAGTGTAAATGTTCAGTCCCTCAGATTCACCCAACGCTCACTTGCACTCCCTCCCCCACCCCTCTTGTCTGTACCTATGAAGAAGAGAGTAAGATAGAGTCTCACTTGGGACCTGGACAATTATCCACATCCAAACTGCATTACTGCCTCTCGGCTACAGCTTCAATCTATCCATATTCAGCTCTGCATGTCCAAAATTTTGATCCCAAAAAAGGGATTGAAATACTTCCTTCTGGTAGAATATAAATTTTACTATATGTAATGTAGTTCATCCAGTAAACATTTTTGAGCCCCATGCTGTGTCATTTTGTATTTTGTAATTATGTACATTAAATACATGTAATAACATTATTTAATTCGTAAATAGATCCCTTAATCAAACCGCTCATAGAGTTCTTATTTGGATTCTCTAGAAAATGGTCATGGCGTTAGTTCTCCCCTGTCAACAGCTCTGTCTTATCAGATGCTTTGAAACGTTCTTATCGTAATTGCCTTGCTACAAGGGGGAGCTTTCAAGAGCTGAGTATGTGTAGTTTCAGTCCATCTATCAACTCAGCAAGATCTTCGCAGCACTAACTCTTCCCCTACACCAGGACACATAGTTAGCATTCTTTACACTTCTTTCCTTAAATTCCTTAATAATACCCTGAATGACTCTTACCGTCAGCAATGGAACTGACCATTCCTGCCACACCACAGAGAACTTTACTGTGTACCAAGAGTACAAACTAAAACAATGAAAGCTATGTTGTTTGTCCCCACAGCTATGTAAATGTGATTCTGAAGTAAATAGGACCAATATTCCTGCTTAACAGATGAGGAGCAGAGAGGTCATGTGACTTTCTAAAAACCTATATTTTATATTTAATGAAAACGGAAGCACAGATTCAAACTCAGATCTGTCTAACATCAAAGTCTGTTCTCTGGGAACTTGACCAGACCACTTTCCAGGCACAAAAGATAACACCTTAATTCACCTCACTGATAAAGCGAATGCTTATCACCTATCTTTCTAGAAATTAAAACTCCAATGTACCTGCCTCTCTGTCAGATTATTCACTACATTTTTCTTCTTTAATGCAGCAGAGAAGTTCTTAGGAAAGAGAGGTCAGATGGAAACTCAAGTCCAGGCACCTTTCCAAAGAGTGCCATGTGGGCTCAGACCAGAGGTGGAAGTAACAGGACAAGGTGCAGAGAGAGGCTGGACTTCGGTGCAGTCAGAACCATGGCCTCACCTGACTCTCGGTCCTAATTAAGTATCTGAAATTCAGCGAAAGAGGCTCTGCACCCTACAGCGACAAGCCCCTGGATGTGGACTGTCCAGGAAGCAGACATGACCTTGGCCCAGGCAAATTCCGAAGAGAGACTCAGCGCCTTCACTTTCAGCTGCCGAAGGAACAAGTGCGGCTTCAGCATCCCTGGGAGGCCCCCACACTGGGTCCCTGAAAGAAGTCGATTTTGTATAGTTTTCTTACATTCTTCTTTTAAAGGTCCCAGAATTATATTTTACTGGTTTTCATTCTTTTGTCTTCTCAAACAAATATAACAAACTTCCTGTCATCTGAGAAAAGACTCTGGGCAATGGCCTCCCTGGCTCTGCAGAGCAGGGCGTCGGAAGAGGCGTGCCTGGGTGTGAATCCCTGGCTCCAGCTCAGGTCAGCCTCTTCCTCGTCTCCCCGGCTGCCCTCTCCCTGGAGCCCTTGCTGTCCCGGCACCCTGCTCCCAGCCCGGCAGGCACTCTGCTCGCGGTAGGACTCCTGCTGCTCCTCACCTGGACCACGGCCATAGCCTTCCACCTGTCCCAGCTGTCTTCAGCTCCACTCGGCTCGCCTCCCGCTGCTCTCGTGACCTGTCGAGAGGCCAACTTGCCATGTGCCTGCCCTGTCTGACATGCCCAGGCCACGTGGAGTGAAACTTTTTACCTTCACGTTCAGGACTCTCCCAATCTGACCCTCGCCCTCCTCTTCACCTTCCTCTCTTGCTTACACACACACACACACACACACACATACACATACACACACACACACACACACACACACAGCCCACACACAGCCCACAGTATTCTTATCTCCGAACCCTGCTGTGTACTCTTCCTTCTGCCTGACATGGCTCATCTTTCCTACATCAAGTTAACTCATCACAGCCCAATTAAGATGTTTTCTCCTCTACAAAGACTTCTTCACTTCCAGGAGCTGAATTACCCTCCTCTGCTTTCAGCCCACTCCCATGTCCCTTAATCTTGCATTTACCGCACCTCCTGTTCCTGGGAAGTTATCCAGTATCATTGATCAGGAGCACTGTGTGGGCCGGACCACATATTTTCCTTTCTGTCTGAGCATACCACAGAGAAGTCAGGAAAAGCCGTCTTTGGCATCTGTACCAGATACTTTCTTCTTCTCCTATAACTCTTCACCTCCTTGCCCATCAGAATCCTGGCTTGCCCCAAATGTGCACATTTTTTCTATTTGGAAGGTAGGCACATTGCATAGAGATGTGTCCCACAGTAAGTAAAATTAATGTTAGAAAATTTTGTATTGGAAAAGTTAGAGTAATTGTTTCCTTCTCTAAAAGAGAAGGCTCTTAGCTTAGATTTCTTTAATCAGAAAATGTCAAACATTGGGCCAGGGATTTAGCTCAGTAGTTCTAGTGCCTGCCTTAAAAGCACAAGGTCCCAGGTTTGATCCCCGGTAACCACATGCAACAATATTGAGCATGGAGACTCACGCCCATCAACAATCAGTACCACAAACCACAATGCTGGGTATGGTGCTTCACACCTGTAATCCCAGCATTTGGGAAGCAGAGGCAGGAGGATTGCTGAGTTTGAGGTTTAGTTCAGGACTAGCCTAAACTACAAAGTGAGACACTATCTCAAAGAAGCTTAAAAACATAAAAAATAAAAGAAAAAAATGTCAAGTATATTCACAAAAGAGTACATGCATGAAAGGAGAGGTCACCTTCAAATAGTCATGGTGATTACCTGATAACTATGTCAAAACTATGACCTTTTTTATTTTCTTCTATTTCTATGTATTATTTGAAGTTTATATAATGACAATATCACATATAAAAATATGTAATATATAAATATTAGAAACCAAATCTAATTTCATTGTTGGGAAAACAAGAAAAGTAACAGACTACTAGGTGATTTTTTTTTAAATTCTAAAATAAGTGGTGTCACACACACAGAATAAAATCTCTTAATTGCTAGAATTGCCACCAACAACAAAAAAAAGTACAGATTTGGAAGAGTATGCCCAAATGCATTTTCTTTTTTTTTTTTTTCCTTTTTAGGCTTTCAGTAGTTTACTTTATTTTTCAATCATTCGTTTCAAGTGTCTGCTTCTCTACAGCTCTCTGACAGACAATGTGTCAGAAAACTGTTTGTCATCAAGGCAGTACTGTGACATCCAGTTAGACCATGTTCCGCGGAGCCAACTCACAATCAAGGGGCCTTAACTCTAAATCCACGCAGCAAACTAACTCTTGGTGCATTAACTGAAGTCTCTGAAACTCTTGCCTCAATTAGAAAAAGACAATGTCTGTATCATCTGCTCCCCAGGTTTCCAGTGAAAAGAAAAAGGTGAGACAATACATGTACACTTGCTTCCAAAAGTATAGCAGTAAAATCATCATGCTTGTACCAGGTAGAAGTGTTCTGATCGATAACGACATTGTAGTCATGGCCAGTCCTCCAGCCCTTGCAACGCCCGCCCATTCCCCTGGGGTATGGGTTCATCTCACTTCAGGGCTTCCCTCCAGAGATCATTCTCTGTCCACATCAGTCCAGATCGATTGCCAGGTTCCTGAGCCTTTCCTCATCTCTGCCTCAGATTTAAGCCCCAGGACAACACTGAGCACTTACACTGATGGGCAATAATCATTGGCTGAAAGGGATCCCTGAAATACATACCATCCTTAAACATGTATTTTCATTTGTCCTTTTACATATTTATGGGTAACATGTCAAAAATTAATTTGAAGAGGGCCAGGGATTTAGCTCAGTGGTTCTGGTGCCTGTCTTGCAAGTGCAAGGGCCCAGGTTTGATCCCCAGTAACCACCTACAGCAATGCCAGGCATGGAGACTCACACCCACCAGCAATCAGAACCACATACCACAGTGCCAGACATGGTGGCTCACACCTATAATCCCAGGACTTGGGAGGCAGAGGCAGGAGGATTGCTGTCTGTGAGTTCAAGGCTGAGTGCAGGGCCAGCCTGAACTACAAAAGCAAGACTCTGTCTCAAAAAAAAAAAAAAAAAGATTTAATTTGAAGAAACATTTTGTTTTGTTGCCTAACCTAAATAATCCATTCCTTGCAAAGTTTTAGGGTGGAAAGAGCAATGCAACCCACTGGCTTACATTTTTCGAGCAAAGATCTAAATCACTTCCACCTACATAAAATCCCACTATGTCCCTGTGAGGAGGGAGGGAAATTGTCTGATTCCTGAAAATCTCCTGAGTCATGGCTCATCAAATGTCTTGGATTTAATCTCCTGGCATGTGAGTGAGAGTACTGAGGTCAGACTTTCATGCCAGTCCTCCTAAGGCCACTGGACAGGGTTCCATTATTTTCAGCAGTGAAGAGTGACAATGTGAACAGTCTTTAAGATATTTTCCAGGACCTAGCAGCAAATATTCAATTTTTTAAAAAAATCAGATGAGATTTCCTACTCTTTTTTTTTTTTTTTAATTTATTGAGACAGGATCTCACTCTGTAGTTCAGGCTGGCCCTGAGCTCACTATGTAGCCCAGGCTATCCTTGAACTCACAGCAATCCTCCTGCCTCTGCCTCCTGAGTGCTGGGATCTCAGGTGTGAATCATCACACCTGACATTCTGATATGTGGTACTAGGGATCAAAGTCGGGACCTTGCGCTTGCTAGGCAGGTGCCAGAATCATGGAGCTAAATCTCTGGCCCTAATTTTACTCTTTTTGAAAAAACAAATTTCTGATATGCATTTTCTCAATAATAATATTTCTGGGAAGTAAAACTAGTTTGACATGTACCTGATAACAAATGAAAAAAGACTATTAAGGTTCATTACTCTCATGAAATCAGGATAGTAGAGCTACTGAGAGCTTGGCCTTAAAGTCTGAAAAACTTGGGTCCCTTTCCCAGCTTGGCCATTTATGCATCATGTGAACACAGACTGGTTGCTTATCCCCTCATTGTGTCCATCCTGTTGCCTATGAAATGCAGCTGAAAAGCCTGATCCAACCCGAGTTGTGATGGTTAGAGGGGCTCCTGCATGTGGAGTACAGAATAGAAAGGCTGATTCTTACTCAGTGCCCAGAACACGAGCTGCCACATCACCATGTATTTAAGCACCAGTGATCCCAAACATCCAGCACTTGGTCCATTCAGAGTCCTGTTCCACGTGTGGGAATCCAAGGTTCTCTTTGGGAAGAGTGTTGAGAGATCTGAGAGGCTGTGAAATATAACAATGAATGTGAACATTTTCTTTTTTTTGAGACAGGGTCTCACTTTGTGGTTCAGGCTGGCCCTGAGCTCAGCCTCAAACTCACATAACAGCCTCTGCCTCCCGAGTGCTGGGATTACAGGCGTGAGCCACCACACCCGGCACTGTGGTATGTGGTACTGGTTGCTGCTGGGGTGAGTCTCCATGCCCAGTATTGTATGTGGTTACTGGGGAATTGAACCCAGGTCCTAGCACTTGCAAGACAGGCGCCGGAACCACTGAGCTAAATTCCCGGCCTGAATGTGAACATTTTCAAGAGACATTCATCATTATCATGACCATCTGAAACAGATTGTGTCACACAAGCATTAATTTTTTGCTTTATTTTTTTTTCTATTTTAGGTACTGGAAATTAAACCCAGGGCTACATTACTAGCCATTCATTCATTCATTCATTCACTTATTTATGTATTTGTTTGTTTATTTATTTTGAGATAGTAAATCACTGTCCCCATCTGGGCTCCAACTTGAAATCCTCTGGCCTCAGACTCCCAGAGTGCTAGGATTACAGGCATATGCCACCACACCTGAGTATTAACCTTTAACCCTAAAAGTAATTCAAATCAACTGGTTTAAAAAGCAGGTAAATAAAGAAGTGTCATTTGCCTGGGAATTGTTAGCTGTCTGCTCTTGTGATTAAATTGGTTGTTTCTTAGGAACTAGCCCATAGTCCTATTGAATGAGAAGTTGAAAATTATAGGGCCCCACTTCTATTACTTAATTTCAAAGTTTACGGGCCACACCATAGCCAAATGGGAGTCCTTGGCACCATGAACTATAACTTTTTATGGAACTCTCATCCACCTCTCTGGTCCTTTGCTCTCAGACAGTCTCCCTGCTTCTCCAAACATGGAGTCCTGTCAGCTGGTCTTGTTGATCACCCTACAGAACAGCCTGTACCTCATAATGTAAGAATGTTCTACATTATTGCTACAAGCTGTTAAACTTTAAAGCACAGAATAGCATCCGTGTTTCCAGCTTTGGAAGAAGATAAAGCACTGACTTCACTGCTATTTGTTTCAGAATTTACTCACATTAGAGCTCTGAAAACATTTCACTGTTTTGGCCTACTTGGCTTCCTTGAGGGAGGAGAATACACTTTAACAGCAGAACCACTGTGTTAATTTTCGGGTTAACTGAAATACACTCTGGCTTTGGTAAAGTTCCCAACAGCTGGTGCTTTGGCCCCCAGATGAAGGGCCTTCACTGTATCAGTCTCCTCACCATCTGCGGAGCAATGGACCAATTTGTATGGAGCCACTGGAGGGCTTTGGACTTAGTAGATACTTACAAGATTACTAACAGAGTCATGACCTTTACTGAATGCTCTCAATACTGCTCATCCGGAGACTCAGGAGGCAGCAGTGCAGGGACCTTGATGTACTGAGCAGTAGAGTAAATGGAAACAGATCTGGTATGAGACAGAGGTCTTAGAACCAGAAATTAACCTGCTGCAAACATCCATCTTTGCTTGCAGTCCAAAATACATTTAATGCAACTCTGCCAGCACCAACTTCCCGAGAGTTAATGAGTAGCTGCCAGTTCCTATAGATCATTCTTTCTCATAACGTCATTCAGGAAGCTCCCTACTGAATTTGCAAAACTCTAATATCTTTTGTATCTTTATATTTTAATTCTTAGTTCGAATTCACCATAGATATTTGTGAAGTGAATTGAATAAAGACATTATGCTCAGCTTAGTTTTCTAAGGCATTTCCATGCTTTTGAGGAATGACAGTGTCGCCTTTAAGCTCTAGTCACTTCATGAGTAGAGATGAGTATTCAGCTACCCACACACGCACAAGCATGCACCCTCTGCTCCTGCTGCCCCATTGTCCTCCTAAGCCAGAAGGCAAGGATGAGGATGCAGAGTTTCTGGAACACACCTCCCTGGAATTCCCAGTCTGTGTTGATCCGGTGAGTAATAGCAGACACTGGCTACCACTATCTGTCATCAGATAATATCCTTTTCCTCCCACAAGCCAAATGGATTTTGAACCTGAAATACCCTTAGAAGGCTATTTTTCTTTCAGTTCATAGTCTGGCTGCAGCCGGAGCCAGCCAGGCAGGCGGGACACAAGGGTCACTATGTAGTGGGGATATAGGGCACATCCCTACCAGTGCTGGGAAGCAGAGCCCAGGCCTGTCATCGGCCCTTGTCAGCTGGTGTCTGCTCATCATGATGACACCTGTCTCAAAGGCCTCGCTCACCAGCCTCTTCCCTTTGGCCCTGTGACTGTGCGGTGCTCGGCTCTCCCTTCTTCCCGTAGGGTGGCCTAAGTGGGTGGCTACTTTTCACATGTCACAATGTCACACTTCACTTTCTGCTGCCTGGACCGATCTAATGTATTAGCTCTCAAATCGGGTTTGCCACTTCCTTTCCACTCCCTTCTTCCCCGATGTGCTTTCCAGAGGCCTGTCTCAGTGCAGGGAGAGATTTCTCATTGAAGATGTTCCAGCTGTGAACACTACTGAAAGGCAGATGTCCCCTCGCTCCCTGTAAGGTCTTTACTCTTTGAATACAGCAAAGAAGAGCATCCGGGTTGGGAACACCAGATCAGGGACCCAGAGGAACTTTTCTTGCTGGAGTCATACTTCTTCAATAACTAGACTGTCGCTGTTAATATCAGTGACCTTCCTATGGATTTCCTACGGAAATGAGTGAAAATCAACTTTGTTTTATTTCCTTTTGTTTTGTTTTGTTTTCCTTTGTTGGTTTGTTTGATATTGGGTCTTGCTATGTTGCACAGTATGGTTTCAAGCTCCTACATGCAAACAATCTTCTCACCTAGGCCTCTCAAGTGCTATAATTACCCTCAACCATCACACCCAGCTAAAATAATTACTCTATACGTTGCATTTATAACCAGAAAGGCTGTCCTATCAAATATATGTTGAACAGAGAGAACTGTTGTGACAAGACACTGATGGGAACTGAATCCTCTGTTGAAAATGTTACCAAGTAACTCTGGCTCCATCCTTTTCAAACCTTTCTGTCTTTTATTAGCCATGTGCCTCTGGTGCCAGGCCCCAGGCACTGCTCACATCAGTTCAGTCATGACCCTGGTTGAATCAGCAAAAGGACACTGGAAATATTCCTGTAAACCACTCCTACACCCAAAAGTGGCTAGAAATATTTATACACCGAAGTGACTGAGAACCTCATAGACGTATTGCCTCTCACCCAAACTGTCTGCCTAACTCTACTTTTCTTAGCCCAATACCCAAGATGCTTATAGTCACCAATTCAAGAAACGGGCATAATGAAGAGAAAAATCAAACTAGAAAGAGACAGTGTCATAATGAACCATCATTATCTAGTAGTAAAAATTTTCACAAAACTCTAGGGTCACATGAACACCATACTGGAGGCTTTACAGTGCTATGGAAGTGTCACATAGCTTGTCCTCTAAGCAAGGCTTTATCTTTATGTAAATTGACTCTGGAACCAGCCAATCAGAACAGACAGCAGGTGTAAAAACCTAGCTCCATTTCCTGATCTGCACAAGCTGCCTGAGCACCCCTGCATGCTGACTCCTAATACTCACCCACAAAGACAGATTCTAACTTTATACACGTTCTGTTTTGCTATATTTTCCTAAAGGCTTCATTACTGCCTATCTTAATTTATTTGTTTTAAGTTTTTTTTAAGAGTCTGGCTAAGTTGCTGTATTCTATGTATGTATGTGTGTATGTATGTATGTAAGTTTTTTGTTTTGTTTTGTTTTGTTTAGATAGGGTATCACTTTGTAGTTCAGACTGGCTCTGAACTCACTGTGTAGCCCAGGCTAGCCTTGAACTCACAGCAATTCTCCTGCCTCTGCCTCCCGAGTGCTAGGATTATAGGCATTGTGCTATGGGGTTACCAGGGATCAAACTCAGGACCTTGTGCTTGCCAGGCAGATGCCAGAACCACTGAGCTAAATCCCCAGCCCTATGCCTATCTTTAAACTCCCCTCTGCTTATTTTTTGTTTGGGTTTTGAGACAGGGTCTTGCTGTGTAGTCCAAGCTGGCTCCAAACTCTGAAACTCTCCTGCTCTAACCTTCCACAGGCAAGAACTACAGACATGTGCCACCACATCCGCTCCTTTGCTGCATCCTCAGGTTCTTTCATTTTTTTATGGGTTTGCAGCCATGATCTACATATACCCTTTAAAATGAGTATTCTGTTAAGAGGCTCAATACAGATGAGATTTCAGAACACATAGGTTTTGGAAGTTCTGCTTTGAGAGTTACTTTAGTAGCACTTTAATTGGCATTGATTCAAAATGTTTACCTTTCATAGTCATTTTGACTTTGGGGAAGAGCTAGAGGTTGAAGTACCAGATGTAGTAAATAAGATTGATAAGGATACACCATAATGTTTTTACAAGGCTGATTTTTCCACTGGACTGCATCTGGAAGTAGCATTCACCATATTTTATTTTCTCACATCTTGTAAAGACATTCACAAAAGAAGTCTTCCAGAACTGTCTCAGAAAGTGGAAAGAACAATGGGACAGTGTGTTCAAGTTGAGATACAGATACATATACAGTCAGCTTAACTGATAAGAAAATTAATAAGTTGTGATGAAAGACTAAAAGAAACTACTGTGTTAATGAATGAATGAATCAAATACCAAGCATGAGGAATGGTCGTGCTTTTTTGTTGCTGCTTAGGTGTCACTGGAAATCTTGGCAAGTGTGACTCTGCCAAAGGTGAAGCAGAGGAAGTTTGATCTGAGAAATTCCGGAAGAGTGTTGTTTATTAAGGAAATTCACTGTGGATACTGCTGCAGGATGTAAGGAGTCAGAAGGAAGGGAAGTGCAGTTGTTAACAGGGCCAAACATCTGGGGTTTGTTTTATAAAAGAAGGTATTCAAAAAGAGGAGGTAGGACCCCAAGAAGAAAAGAAGGGAGTTAGGGTTCAGGAGGCAGAGCAGGGAAGCATCAAGATGAGCCTGAGAAGAGGTCTCCACACCAGCAGTGACTCAGAGCTCAGTGTGGTACCTGCCCTTTTTAGGGAAATGTGTACATCATAGGCAAAGTAAATGAGTGGCCTGCTGACAAGAAGCGCTATCTTATGAGAGGTCATGAGCCACAGGGGACAGGAGAGGAAGCAACAGGCAGCACTCGCTAAGGGTAGTGGTGGAACTGGAGCACGTGAAAAGTCCCCATGGGAAACAAGGAGCATTCTGCCGCAGCCAAACAAACAAACACAACATGAAATCTTCCTCAGTGGCCGCATGATTTGTCAGCCTATTTCCAAGGAGAACTCTTAAAGTCAGCAGAATTTCCAGTGGGTCAGAACCACACTGAAAAGCAGTGTGGGATGAGGACAACCTACTCGACTGCATTTTGACCTTGAATTTACTTCTACTCCATCTTTTCCTTCGATCCCAAAGTTCATAATAAGCTTTCCTTAGATGGGTGCATGTTTTACCTAAGCAAATTACTCTGTGGTTGGAACCTTTTAATTTTCTCAATTAAATGTGTTCACCAGATCTACACTGAGTTCTAATGTAATCTCCAAGATGATTCCCCACCCAATACAGCATCACACACATATTGAAGTTCACACTATCCACTTATTCTGGTTCATCCCTCTTAAATTAGCTTTTCCCAGTTTTTTCTCTATGTCTTTTGATTCTTTCACTGAAACACAAAGTGAACACAAATCTAACAAGAGAAAGAGAAGACGAGAAGGAAGCTCCTTCCGGAGCAAAAAAGAGAGACCTTCTATTTCATTGGCTGGCAATAAAGCCTGGAACTCCATCACCATGTTGCCTGGCAACTTAGGAAATATTTTTGTGATTAAACGAAAAATATCTGGAGTAAATTTACAATGAAGCAGCTAAAAAGCATTATATCACCCTGGATTCCACTATTAAAACATGAGTAGCAGACACTGTGGGACAGATAACCTTCAAGAAAACAAAAACAAACATGCTGACAATGCCAGCAGGCAGGAGGGACCAGGACATGGGCTGGCCTGGGACCAGAAGTCCTAGGCAAGTCTCATACCCTTTGAGGCACTTGGTGTTTTTCATCTGTGAAAAGAACAAGTAGGATTAATGAGGTCTGGCATTTCATAATTCAAAAGGAACAGTAAAAACTGGGAGTAGAGAATCAGTCATTTTTCTGAAGTGCAGCATTTATTATGCTCGAGTAGGCCATGAACACAGGCCTAAAGGGTGAAAGTCATTCATCTTGCCTTAAATGAAATCCATAGCAGGGTTGTGGGGTTCCTATATGCTATCGATTCCTTCTTATGACAAGTAACCCCTCCTTTAGCAAAGCAGAAGTTCAGCATTATGAAAGCTGCTCATCTTATTCAGGCAAAAAAAAAAAAAAAAAAAAAAAAAAAAAAAAAAAAAAAAAAAAAAAAAAAAAAAAAAAAAAAAAAAAAAAAAACCCAACAACCTCCTGGAAATTTCTTCAAAACTATTATAATAAGCAATCCCAGAGTCAAGAAGCTCAGGCAAATTAAAGCAACTTGTTTGTGGAAATCACAAATGAATAGGCTATAAAAAAAAAAAATCCAAAAAGAGGCTGTGGTTGAAAACTAAAAACTGTGGCAACAAAGTTTTGAAGAGCATAGTGTGCTGTTAAAAATCAAGGACACTGGGCCCCAGTCCTGGCTTTACCATTTACTGGCTGGGCTACTTTTAAAAATCTCTATATGTGGGTATTAGAGTAGGAAACAGCCTCATACAGTTTTGATACCAGTGAAATGAGTTAGAAATGGGCTTACAACAGTAGCTGACATGGAGTTAACTATTTTCGCTGTCTCCAGAATAACCCAGTAACTGTTAACATCAGTGCTAGAGTCTGGACTCAAAGCCCAGGACCACTGATTATAAGCAGCTGATCTTTGGTCAAGAGTCTTGGCACTTCAATTCCTCATCTTTAAAATAGGAATAACCATTATTATGAGGATTAAACAAGGTAGTGTTTGTGACATGCATAGTACAATGCAGCTAGCAGAAATCATTACAGTCCAAGAAATTTCTCTACTATTTATTTAGCTTCTATTGTTTTATTAATGCCATAAAAATAATAATGAATGGTGAAGACAGTCAATTTTATATGCATTTTACCACAATAAAAACAAATTAGAAAAAACAGTACTGGATGACAAAGATATTTCAAGAAGGCAAGAATAGTCTTTTCAACAAATGATGTTGGAAAAACTGGATATCTACATTCAAATGGATGAAGTTGGGCCCCTTGCTCACACCACATACAAAGTTTACCTCAAAATGGGTTGAAGAACTAAATATAAGAGCTAACCTTTTAAGCTTGTAGAAAAAAGACAAGCATGTCTTTATGACCTTGATTAGGCAATGGTTTCTTAGCTTAGAGATCAAAAGTACAAACAATAACCATAAAAAGTAGATAAACTGAACATCATCAAAATAACAACTCTTACACTTCAAAGAGCACCAATCAAGAAAGTAAAACAAAAAACAAAAAAACTACAGAATGGGAAAAATTACTTGTAAATCATACATCTGGTAAGGGACCTGTATGCAGAATACATAAAGAACTTTTAAAACTCAATAATAAAAAGACAAATATGAAGAAAATATACAAGTGGTTAATAAGCACAGAAGATTCTTAATATCATTACCTTTCAGGGAAATGGAAATCGAAAGTAAGTGGTATCGTTTTATATCCACTAGAAGGAATACAAAACAGAAAAGCAAAGGGCAGGAGACTTAGCTCAGTGGTTCCGGCGCCTGCCTTGCAAGTGCAAGGACCTGGGTTCAATCCCTGGTAATCACATACAACAGTGTTGGGTGTGGAGACTCACGCCCACCAGCAATCAGTACCCCATACCACAGTGCCGGGTGTGGTGGCTCATGCCTCTGATCCTAGCACTCAAGAGGCAGGAGGATTGCTGAGTTCGAAGCTGAGTTCGGACTAGCCTGAACTACAAAGTGAGACCTTATCTCAAAAAAAAAAAAAAAAAAAAAAAAAAAAAAAAAAAAAAAAAAAAAAAAAAAAAAAAAAAAAAAAAAAAAAAAAAAAAAAAAAAAAAAAAAAAAAAGAAAAGAAAAGAAAAAGAAAGAGAGAGAGAGAAAAAGAAAGAAAGAAAAGTGTTACTATTTCTCAAAATATTAAACATACAGTTACTATATGATTTGACATTCAAACCTTTGGTATACACAAAAGAGAAAAACATGTACTTACAAAAGTTTGTATACAAGTGTTCATAGCAACATTATTCATAATAATCAAAGAGGGAAACAACTAAATGTCCACTGACTGAACAAATGTGCTATATCTATAAAATGGAATCATGTGGAACAATAAAAAGGAATTGATAAACAGTATAACTTGGATGAAACCTGAAAACCTTGACAGAAGCCAGTCACATATTCTATGATTCCGTCTGTATGAAAAGGTGGCATAGGTAGATTCATTCACGGCAGAAAGTAGACCAGTGGTTTTCTAGAGGAGGGGATTCAGGGAGAGAGCAGTTTGTGTGGCAGGACCCCTCCAGACATGGGGGTAGGAACTATTTACAGTGGGACATATCAGCCTCAGTGTAGGCTTGTGTAGTTCTGATGCAACTGTAGAACATAAACCAGACCCAACCATACTGCAGAGTGTTACTGTGTACCCATCCAGACCGTACAGGAGACAAAACACAAGAGCTGTATAAAAGGGTGCAATTCACCATGTGCAGCCCTTAGTGTTTGGGTACAAATATGTTGAGCCAACGCCTGCACTGATAAAGTTACTTCCTGGATAAAGTGCCTCAGTGTCCAGTCTCTTTACACAAAAATCCCACAGTGTTAAGGAAAAACGGAGATTGACTATTGATAGGCACTGAGTTTCCTTTTGGAGTCACAGAAATGTTCTAGAACTGAGGAGTTGAGTGTTTGATGCACAACTGTAAATATCCCAACCACCACTAAATTATGCAACTTAAATGAGTGAATTACATGACATGAATTACATGTCAAGTATATCTGAATAAAACTATTATTTAGAAAATAATGGAAAATTAGGGCCAGGGATTTAGCTCAGTGGTTCCGGCGCCTGTCTTGCAAGCACAAGGACCTGGGTTTGATTCCCGGTAACCACATACAATACTAGGTGTAGAGACTCACGCCCAGCAGCAACCAGTACCACATACCACAGTGCCAGGCGCGGTGGCTCACGCTTGTAATCCCAGCACTCGGGAGGCAGAGGCAGGAGGACTGCTGTGATGTGAGTTTGAGGCTGAGCTCAGGGCCAGCCTGGACTATAAAGCGAGACCCTGTCTCAAAAAACCTTAAAAAAAATAAAAAGAAAAGAAAAGAATGGAAAATCAGAAGCTCCAAAACCCACTCCGCAGACCTCCAAACCGGCTCCACACTTATCTTCCAGCAGAAGGAGCAGAGGCTGCTGACAGCAGTGCATGGCTGAGCCCTGGGAAGAGCCTGGGAGAGTGCGGATGAACTGCTGAAGGCACACAAGTTCCCCGTGAGCCTTCCTTCCTGTCTTCAGCTGCACAGCTATAAGAAAGTTCTGTCAAGATGTAGATAATCAGAGCATCCAGGCCGTTTCCTCAGAGTCCAACAAGACCAAAACATCCCAAGTTCAGTCATGTGAATCTTGTCTGCCAGGAAGGACCTTCAAGGAAACAGCCCTGAAGAAGACCCTCCACTGTCACCACCGACACCTTGCAGAAATGTAGGGGGCAGCGCTGGGGATGGGAGTCAGCGGGAGGGCACTTGCCTAGTATATGCAAGACCCTGGGTTCCATCTGGAGCACGGAGGCTTGGGGGGTTAAGACTCTTCCCTCAGCCCCACCCCCCCATCCCTGCTCTCGTCCACACTGCTGCTTTTGAAACAGCCTGATCTGCAAGTCTGAATAAACAATAGAGACAGAAGTAGAAAGAGATAAAGGTACAGATACGGATGGGAAGGAACCCATGAGCAGCCACCTCTTTTTGCAGTAGGGCTTGTTCAGCTGCCTGGTGAGTGGGCAAGAGCAAAGCCAGAGGTTGGGCTCTAGCACTCACGAGCTCATGCAGTGGTCCTAACCATTTTGATCCCAACCCCTGTAAAAGAGTGGCCTGATCGAGAGACTTTATTCTCAGAAATGCCAGCTTCAACATGTGCGTACAGCTTCAGAGATTTCCCAGTCCCTGCAGCTTCTCCTTCAATATAAGAACCCTTGATCTTCCACCACTGCATGTCTCCATTTAAACTTACATAGATATGCACTTGTAACAAGCGTGAATAGTCTCCTTTCTGAATATAAGCCTAATGTGCACAAAAAGAGCACCACTATATCTTCAGCATTAGGTAGATCTTTGGTCAAACTTCAACATTCTCTCTCATTACCTCCTCCCCTGGACTCAAGATGTGTTATCTGAAAAATGAAAGAGCAGTATAGCAGTATCTCATTGTAGGAATGCTTCTGATTATGAACAATTTAGCAAAAATTCTGTTTGTGTGTTCAAACTCTACATCAGGTGACAAATGTGACTGTGGCCATCTTCCCTGGATGAATACAAATGCAGCCATCTTGCACAAAATTATGGGACCGATTAAGTTCGTGAATCAAGGTACCACAGTACCTCCTTTCCCAGAGGTACTGTGAGTATTGAGTAATGTCAGTACCAGGCTCTTAAAGCAACCTGGCTTCCACCTCTATAACACTTTGTCCACTGTACTTTTATAATCAATTTATCAACTCAGTGCTTGTCTGGTGGCTGTCATCCCAATGGACTATAAACTTCAGGAAAGCATTATTCACAGCTGTGTCCTTAGGACTCTAATTGCTGATGAACTATTTTGTGCAACATGGTGCCTGATACATGTTATATACTCAGTAAATAACTACTCTTACTAGTAATACCCAGCTCAAGCAATACAGACAAGCAGTGCGAAACCTTTGACCTCAGGATCCTATTGATAAAATGTGGGCTTCACCAAGAGGAACAAGTATTGTGTTTTCTTTTGGAAAGAAGTAATGGACTCAGAGATTCAAAGCCCGTCACACTCACAGACCACCAAGAAATGAGCTTCTTCCTCCAGACTCTCACAAAGCTCTGGTATACATCACTGCTCTTAAAATTCTGCCTGATCTGTGAGTCTGAATGAATGAGAGCTGCGTGGGCGGCATGCAGTGCGAGCTCCAGCGAGAGGCCCTAGTCCTTTCCCAAGAAGGTGTGACTTTTGATTTCCTTCAAGTGTGTTCAAGGTGGGTGAAGCAGTGGTGCCGGAAGGCTGGTGCGATGTAGGCTGACTGAGTCAGTGTTGGCCAGGCTCCCCTCGGGAAATTCCCACAGGGAGGGGAGCAGGTGGCAATTGTCAGCTGGGAAATTAACCAGGTGTGACTTTGAGATCAATAGGTAGATTACAGTCTGCCCACAGAAAAGCCAAAGCCTAATTAATGATAGCACCCTGGGTGGAAGTGAGGCCCTATGCTTGGAATGAAGTCCTTCACCTTGGCCTTCTCTGTCTCCAAGTGATATTCTTTCCCACTTCTCTAGCTCTCAGAGATGTTATCAGAACAAGTTAATAAAATTATATATGTATGAAAATCCTTATAGACTAGCAATGACATAGTATCTGAAAAAAAATGGGTAGAATATCAGACGCTTTTTGTTTTAGTTTGTTTATTTTGAAGCACTGTGGATAAAACCCAAGAGCTCACATATACCAGGCAAGTGCTCTATCATTGAGCTACATCCCCAGCCCATACTATGCTACTTTTATAAACAAAAATGTGATAAAAAGACTATTGAGACTTCTAGGAAAATGGTGGAGTGGTAACAACAACAAATCAACCTCTCCAAGATTCATAATCTAGACCGGAAAATAACAACTTGAGGAAGAAAAGAAGGAGGGACGTGAATCCCTATGACCCTAGAAGGATCTGATTAGAAAACTGAAGCCTACAGAGAAACCGAAGAGACGCACAACGTGGGAAAAGGAAAGGGCAACCTGCACTTTTTCTGTGGCTCCCGGCTTCTGGATCATGAGAAAGGAAGACAAAATCTAGAGGATTCCAGAGGCCTGCGGGGAGACACACAGCAGGGACATGGACTGGCAAATGGTGTCTATTGCAGGGGTTGGTGAATGACTGTCCAAAAGCCTGCAGATTTCCTCCAGAGTGGTCAAACATCACTACGGGGAGGAGTCAGCTGAACTCGGGACTCAGAGCAGCCACGGGTTGGCTTCATCTCAGGGCTCCCATATCATGCTCCCACAGGACCTGGTGAGAGGCAGCCCTGGGAGACATCCACAGTCTAGGACCAGTGGCAGGCTGGCCAGACACTCCTGAGGGACTTAAGCTAAATGGCCCAGGCCCTGACCCCATACCTAGAAGCCAGGCTCAGTCTGAACTGAGGTGGGTTTGAAAGATGCAGAATTTGCAGTTCTACCTAGTCCCACTGACTGTGTGCTAAGGACTGCAGCCCAAGCAGATGTGGGCTCTCCTTTTATTATCTACCAGTGAGAGCAGGGACAGATCTTGAATTGGACACTGCCCTAGAGCTGTAGACTCTAGAAGGAAACCACAGGTTCAGAATCACAGAGAAATTTCTTTCTTTTCTTCTTTTTTTATTTATTTGAATATGAGCATTGGTGTTTTTTTCTTTTTTGTTGTTGTTGTTGTTTTGTTTTGATTTTTTTCTTCTTTCTCTCTTCCTTTCTTCTTTTTTTCCCCTCCTTTCTTCTTCACCACTTCCATGGAGCTTGCAAAATCCTCCTCTTTCTCTCTGCCTTGCTTCTTATCTCTTTTACTTCTTTTCTCTCTATTTTTTCTTTTTTTCTTTTAATTTTCTCCCCTTAATTGTATCTTTCTCATTTTTACTCTATAATTTCTTTTTCTTATTTTTCATCTTCTACTTCTTGACAGTTTTTTTCTCTACTTCTACCTAATTCTACAAGCATCCTTCCATTCTCCAACTTCTGTACCACTTCTTTCTTATCCTTCTCATATCAAAGACTTTAATATTTCAAAGTTTTCCTCTGTATTTCCCCATCCCTAAGCCCTATACCAGTATAATGATTAACTATAGACTTAATTAATCTTTTTTTTTTTTTTTTGAGACAGGGTCTCGCTTTGTGGTTCAGGCTGGTCCTGAGCTCAGCCTCAAACTCACATCACAGCAATCCTCCTGCCTCTGCCTCCCAAGTGCTGGGATTACAGGCATGAGCCACCATGCCCGGCACTGTGGTATGTGGTGCTGATTGCTGCTGGGCGTGAGTCTCCCTGCCCAGTATTGTATGTGGTTACCGGGGATCGAACCCGGGTCCTTGCTCTTGCAAGACAGGCACCGGAACCACTGAGCTAACTCCCCGGGCCTAGACTTAATTAATCTTTTTAAATTACCTCTGTAAAATTATTGTTGAATGTTTTTCAATCATTAGAAGAGATGTAACTATCACATTTAGCACATATTAGCTGTAACTCAATACCTGGCTGCATTAATGTTTATTTTCTAATTGCGAATTTCTTCTCTAGGGTTAAGTGTAGTACATAATTGGTTCTTATGATATGCTAATATCTAATTTGTCTTGGACAATACCTCTGTGTCTAATTCACTTGATATTAACAGGGTCTCATAATTGTCATTATTTCTCTGTAAACTAACACTCAGATTGCCTTTGCAACATTAACAATTCTAGAGCATATTCCCAGAGAATTTAGTGCCTGGGCTAAGTACACTGCATTCTCCTCTTCCAAATTAACCAAGGTTGTTGGATCTTGGGGCTGTGGCAAAGAATTATAGTTAGCCATGTCCAAATTATATCACTAAAAAGCAACTACAGATATCTCTACCTTAGCAGCAAAGTTTTTAGATACAACCATACACAAACCTTAGCACAAAACCAAACACTAGAAATATGAGAAGAAAAGGCAACAAACTGGCTCACAAAATTCCTATCTGCTCTGAAGCCAATCCAGGGAAAAATGAGGGGCAGAATAGCACACCAAATTACTTAAAAGGATAGCAGAAGAAATTAGAAAAGATGTCAAAGATGATGATATAAAAAAAGAAACAAAGCTTATTTATACAGGAGTTGGAAGATTTGAATGGGCAGGGGAATAGGAAATTCTCAATGTCAATTGTGATAACAACATGTATGTAAAATGTACCAATAAAATCAATTTTAAAAGAAAGAAAAGATATCAAAGAGGTACTCAAAAGCATTGGAGAAGATGAAACTGAACACATAATGGAAGTAAAATCCAAAAAGACATATAAGCTTTCAAAAGACACTAATAAAAAGCTAGGTGAGGTAAACTAAATGATGTAAAACATAAATGATCAAAGAATTAAGAGTCCATGAAAATATTTCAATCAGAAATCTAGGAAATTAAAGCTCATATTGAAAGTATAGGCAGCAGAACCAACCACGTGAGGACATATTTTCAGAGGTAAAATGCAATGGTGTCTTCAAAGACCAACTACCCAATGACCACTCAAAAACAGGAAGACTGAAAAATGGATCCAGCAACTGCTAGATGACACAGAAAAAGCTAACCCAAGAATCATTGGAATAAGTGAAAAATTAGAAGACAACACAAATGGCATCAAAAACTTGTTCATATAATAAGGGCAGGAAACTTCTCAAAAATAAGAAAAGAAACAGACATATATCTAAATGAGGCATACTGAACCCCAAATAGCCATGCAAAAGAGAACCTCTCCAGGCAACATTATATGCAAATTACCAAAAGTCCATCCCAGGGACAAAAACTTAAAAGTTGTTAGAGAAAGGCAGTGGATCACATGTTAAGGTAACCACATACAATACTGGGCGTGGAGACTCACGCCCAGCAGCAGCCAGTACCAATACCACAGTGCCGGGCGTGGTGGCTCACACCTGTAATCCCAGCACTTGGGAAGCAAAGGCAGGAGGATT
>PVIR01008528.1:0-56462 GCA_004026965.1 Petromus typicus
GCAGCTTGAGCTTTTTCCCTTTCCTTTTCTCCTTTTTCTTTCTTTTTTTTTTAAATTGAAATCTTTATTGGTACATTACCTATACACATCATAATTTCACTCAACAATGATAATTTATACAACTTAATTCTCATATTTTCCTATACCCTACCCACCCTATGACCCTATATATATAAACTTTCTTTCTTTTCTTTTTGGTTATAATTTCATTATTTTTCCCCCTTCACCCCATTTTGCTTTGAGTATTTTCTGTTTCACAATATATAACATACATTCTAGAGTTCATTTACATCTTCATTTTCTTATACCAGAGAAAATATACGATATTTACCCATCTGTGACCTATTTATTTCACTTATGAGGATGTCCTCAAGGTAAGTCCATTAAGTATAAATGATTCAAACTTATCATTTTTTATGGCAGAGTAATACTCCATTCTGTAGAAGAGCCACAACTTTTTTATCCAATCTCCAGTTCATGGACATTTTGGTTGTTTCTAAGATTTAGCAATCACAAACTGAGATTTTCTGAGTGCAATGGAGTGACAATTTGCCCAAATACCCCGCCTCTGGGGATCTTCTGTGAGGGAAGGGATAAAAGCCCCATCATGTCTCCACTTAGATTCATTTGCCAAAGTCTATTGAGATAAATTAGGGGTGTATGGGGATCACACCACAGGCCTGGAAGGACAAGGAAGCCCATGGAACAGAGTTATTTGAAGGAAGAACAAGGCAGATGGGGCTGGAAAGAGAACAGCAAAAGACCCTGCCCCTGAGGGGACATTGTGACATTGCCCTATTATCAGTTAATCTGACGTGGTGTTATTGGGATCAGGGCCCCCCAAGAGAAGCACCAAAGTGCAGGGTAATGAGCTATCACCTTACTCTCCCTCTGCAGGCCTGAGATGGCTTAAGACTGCACACACACACACACACACACACACACACACGCATGCACACACACATACACAAGTGCGCACACACACCGCAACATCACAGAAGACAAGAACAAAGCCCGAGCTACAGCCACCTGTGGGAAGCACTCCTGGCCATGTGTGGAGAACACTTTTCCAAATGCCCTGCGTTTTGGCTGTCCTAGCTCCCTGGGAAGCACCCATGGTTCATCTTCTGGACAAGGTTTGGAGTCTCTGCCTCAAGAAACCACAAAGGGAAGGACTAGTTTTCCGGCTGAGCTGAGTAGTGGTGACCTTAAAAGTGGTAGGTTCCAAGGGCAGTTGGGTAGTTGGTATTTCTACGACCCAACTGCAAAATTGAATATTAAATTCCTTAAACCTTAAGCTCATTCAACAAAGGAAGAAAGGGTGGCTATGAAATGGTTCAGAGCTTGGCCAAGCATCCCTGAGTTAGAACTCTGTTGTGTTTATGTGTCCTGGAGCAAATGGCTCAAACTTTCTCAGTTTCCTCATCTATTATTATCCTCAGGCGGATGATGATGATGCCTACCCATGCCCTTGCTATGAGAATTAACTGAGTGCATGTATGTAAAGTGCTTGGCACCTAGGAAGCCTCAAGAAATGTCAGATTAGGTAAACAAGCAAAAAATGCAAATAGGCAACAGGGTCATTCAACAGGAAGAAAACCACTTCTTCCAGGTCCCGCTGGTGGGTGTAACAGGCTATGTGGAGGCATTAAGGGATTATGTTAAGAAACAAGGAATTATTTCTCAGCAGAATAAAGAGAAAAAGTCAAATAAGTTTGGGACAAGTCTGGGATATTCCCAAGAAGATGAATAAAGGGATTTAGATAAAAATCAAAGCATCCTGATGCCAAAATAACTGTTCCATTTTTGGTGTAATTTGTGACCCTTCCTAAGGATTTTTAGTTCATAATGTACAAGAACAGTTTCTACTTTAGTTTTTATCTCCTCGCTTTTTACCCCTTCAGTTTTCTTCCAAGAATTCTGTTTCCAGCGTTTCATTACATCTTTTTATTTATTTGTCATTTGAAAATAACTATGTGGCTATCCATCTGATGCTTTGGTCAAATACCCTCTACTGAAGATCGGAAAATGCATTTCTCTGAAGTATACCACAGAGGTGAAGAAGCAGTTTCTCCCAGAGTGGTGGCAAAGGGACATGAAACATCATACATCAAGAATCTTCTTGACAGGCTTTACTAGGCCTGAGTCCAAGATGAAGCTGAGAAAAATGAAAAGGGATTTGGCTGACAAAGCAGATGACAGGCAGAGAGAGCCAGTGAAAGGGAAGTGGCCAATGGCAAAGGGGAATTGGCAAGGCTTTGTGAAACCCCTTGGTGGAAAAGCATAAACCTCAGCTTGTCCGTCTGGCGCAGCAGTCCTCAGAGGCAGATCATTTTTGCCTGTGGAAGGTGCTTGCCAGGAAGCTGCACTGCAGGGGGCATCTTTGGAAAAGTGGATCGTGTCTGGACTCATGCCCAACCCTAAGAGGACGGGGATGAGAAAAAAGTGTTCACAATGGGATCTCTTGGGCTCGGAGATGGGGAGCACCCCAGTGAGTCACAGCGATGGGAACAGGAGTTGGGAAAGAGCAAGAGGAGGTGGGCGGGAGGAGGCGGCTTTGTTTTTTCAGGGGAGACTGTCAGAGCCTGTCTTCTTCCTTGATGGGTCTCTACTCATGATTACTCATCAGCCTCTCAAATCTTAAGTCTGTCTCCTTCCAGGTAAATAATCCATTCCTCTAGGCCTCTCAAATGAGTGTTCGCCCTGTGAAAAATCTCATTCAGAAACAAAATCTGGGTTGGGGTGTGTGTGTGACCTTGACAAATGCCAAACTGTTGCCTGAGAGGTGGTAGCAGGCCCCGATCTCACCTCACTACCTCACAGCCACTGTTCTTTCTGAGTGGACTTCTCTTGTCATGGTGGGTCCCTCTCGTCTCCAGATGGTCCACAGTTCTCCCCCACCCTTCCTGCTGAGGCTTCCCACTCAAGTCTTCTCTCTTAAGGGCTGGCTCAGCCCCACCTTTCAATCATCTCTCCTACCAAGACGTGCCCGATACACATTTGCGCTCCACAGATAACTAGCCAGGAAGATCTCTAGAAAATTCATGCTGGAGTGTTCATATCTAGCAATGTTTTAGGGTAATAACTTACATCCAAGGTTAATACCCTAACTTGGTGGTACCTAACATTTTTCCATCTCTGGTAAACAGAAAATGATCATTTTTCTGTGTATATAAATGTGGGAAATTTCAATATAAATGAGAGAGAATCAACTCCAGAAAGATTGGCCACTCCTATTCCTCCAGGGACCGCTGACTCCCACTAGCAAAGGACAAAAGACTCATAGTTCCTAACTTCCACGGCCATCTTGTGCATGTTGTTTAGAAAGCTCTGTCTTAACACAGTCATTTTTAAATGTTCGTCAGGGGCAGTGAAACAACTGACCATTGACAGCTGTGCCATAGAGGAAATATCTGGCTCATCCAACATGTCACCTATTTCAGCAACAGCTTTTATTTGCTTCATTTACTAGACAACTGAATAAAAGGTTACTAAAATAAACTCTTGCAGTTTAAAGAACTTTGAAAATCACTGTCCTGAAGCCAACAAATAAAGTCTAACAGTAGAAGCTCAGCAGCCATGAGAGGGTAATGAGAGAGATGTTCCAAGGGGATGGAGGGATTCTCTTGCCTCTGATCATTCAGGCAATCCAGGCTTCTCCACACAGCTCGCACAACACGCCGAGCTCCTCTATCACTGTGCAGCTGCCTGGGTGGCTATACGGGTTTTATTTATATAATATGGCCGAGCTTTGAAAAATGCTCATAACAGCAGGTAAACTAAAACTGGGTCCTTCTACTGTACTGGATCAATATAAGCCAAAGCACAAATCATTGTTCTTACATTTGCTACTTTTTAAATTACACTCCGACTTACTTCTGCAGTTTTTCAGAAGCCATAAAATATCTGGGGGATCAAAGCTGCTAAGAGAAAACCTAGACAAACTAGGACTAAAATATTGTACAAGACTGACACATGGATTTATTATATTCTTTTGTTGCTTTGTCGTAGGTGTGTGCAACCCATCTTGGCTCAAAAAAAAAAAACCAAAAAAAAACTCAAAATGAGAATGATTCATTGTATGTTCCACAAAAGAGACTTGATATTGAAGTTCAGGTTATTTGAAGTTTTCAGGGTGATATTTCACAACTATCAGGGCTTAATGTGAAAATACTTTTAAGATCTCAACTGTCTATTTTTAAACTTCACTATCCAGGGAAGTCGCAGCTCTCTGTGTTTATGTGTGCGAGTGTGTGTTCCCACAACGCATGTGTGTGCATAAGAATTAACTGATCCCATAAAGGATTTTTGTTTCATAAAGGGTTAGAGGCAGCAAAAACTACACTTCTGGAAATTCAGGAAAATGTCTCAAATAATAGCAATCTTATCTTTCGGCATGATTCACTTTTTTTTTTTTCTGAGCTGGGGATTGAACTCAGGACCTTGACTTGCCAGGCAGGCAGTGGCACCACGGAGCTACACCCCTGGCTGATTTGTCACCTTTTTGTCAGTCAGTAGAATTTTGGTAACATGCGTGAAACAGGTTTCTTTACCTTTAGATGTAGCACTGCTAGAGTTTTTTTGTTGTTATTGGGTTTGGGGTTATTTCTTACCCCTTCAGCAGCAATAGAGGAGACTGGAAATGTTTCAAGTTCTCTGAGAGGTTCTGAAAGCTCTGAGTACTCATATCCGATTTATTCTAGACTTTGAAAATGATGCAGTGAAGCTTTAGTTCTTGTGAAATCCTCAAGAAAGACAATCTGTCCTTGCAGGAAAGTCACCATCTACCAGGGCAGGATTCATGCTCTTGAATACAGAGCAACAAATGAGTTCATCAAGACCATATCTATTGCCGCCAACACTACCTTCTCTATTGCCTTTTTACTACTCTGTGTGTTATATTGCCTGTGTGGTATTTTGTTTTAAAATACTTCCACTGAAACTTTGTGATGCAGTTATACTAATACAAGCTAATTTGAATGCATTCTCTCAAACAAGTCTGTAACCACTTAAAACAACCTGGGTGTTTGAGGATCTACTCCCAGATATGATTAAAGAACCAATGAAGCCCTACAGCCCAAATCAACATCTTCAAGACTTAGCATCTTAAATACAATTAAACCAACCTATCCCAGGATGATTGACATAAGGAGTACTACAAGCATTTTTTCATTGATGAAGTGAGTGGTATTTAGTCTGGGGCACTGGTTAGTTAGTGTTGAAGGAACTACTGTCCTTCCCTGAATGAAGGATAGATTTCTGGCCAGCCCAAATTTCCTGATGGTATGAGCTTGCAGTGTAGACCTGAGGGCTCACTGAACACTCTCCCACTTCACTGAGGACCTGCACTTAAACCTGCACAGCTGCCATCGGTATATGCTCATCTTAAACTCAGTTAAGCCTTTTATAGGGAAATGCTGTATAGAGGGTAAAGAGCAGGGCTTTCCCCCACCCCATAGAAGAAAATTAAGATTGGTTTGCACCTTCTATGGATAAATGTCTGTGTGTTGTATGGATACTGCCTAAACTTTTTTTTCATATCTAACAAAATTCCTATTATCAAGACTGTGGAGAAAAGATCATACAGGTTCCTTCACTCTGCCCTGCTTCCGGTGGCTGAAGGCTGATTCTTCGAAGGACTACCATGTCAGGAAAATTTCAGACCATACTTCAGATTGTACAGTCACTGCCAAGTATAGACAATTTAGCTAAAGCTCTTAGTTTAAGGATGTGTGTGTGTGTGTGTGTGTGTGTGTGTGTGTGTGTGTGTGTAAAGAGGTGTCTATGTGCTTCTCGTGTAAATTTACAATTCCAATCGCCTTCTGTAAACACTCTTCCTACAATTATGGGAACTATTTTGGGGGTCTTATTCTGTGTCTGAACTTATTATTGTTACTTCTAGGATGTTTTCTGAGCCCTTTTTAAGTTCTGAGGCCCTGTAAATTGTCAGCTTACACAGCAGTTATGCACTTCTATCATCTATTTGGACAACATTAGATTCCAAACTGGCTCCACAGGAAACCCAGAGACAGTGAGGAATGAAAATTGGGTACAATGTTCCTGCTTCCTTGTTGTGACAGGCAACCTCTGCTCACAGATCAAGAAGCGCACCGAGGACACCTGACTTTATACCTGTAGGATTTCATCCTCTCAGGTTCATTTAAATAGCACAATCCTCTCTCCATTTATTATCATTATCATTATCATTATTTGAATGAAAGTCAACCACTGACTAATTGTGTCTGGAGTATGTCAGGATGAAGCCTGTGTTAGGATAAGAGATTGGAAAGATAATTGGGACCCCGGGGAACAATTGAAAGACCTTCCATGGAAGCATCAGGATAGGAGAAAGCAACAAAATTCAGCATCACTAATGGTGCTTGTTAACTTACTTCTCAGAACTATTTGGAATATTGACTGCCTTGAAGGAGCCATTGGGCTAGCATGACTAGCATCCTGCCTATGAGTGTGAGGAGGTGCACCAGAGACCCCAGGGAGCAGTATGCTGATAAATCTCATGGAAACTCCCAGTTACAGGGCTGTCCAGGGGCACCACCCTCAGCTTCTCACATAAAAATCAATGCTGTCTCAGAGATAAGGAACATTTTCCAAATAGTGATAAAATCTTGAATACAAGAAAGTAGCAAATCACATCAGAGCAACTTCAATCAAGAGCAAACTGGTGTATGCAAAGAATCCAATCTGGATTTTACAAAGTCCATGTTGTGAATGAACTAAATGTTTATATTAGAATCCCAGTGTATAGTAATCATACCTGGACAGTAACTATGAATAATGTATCATCCTTATTTCATATGCAGATTCAGTTATTCTCTATCATTTTAACATTATCATGAAATCTGGGGCCTCTTATCCATCATATGTTTATTACAGAGGATGAACTTTATGCCTGCTACGGAAGTGACAGTCTTGGGGTCACTAGATGAATAGGGCTTCGAGGTGCATACGTCTGAGTCTACATCACATTCAGCCCTAGCCAATTGCAACTGTACTTCAAAAACTCCTCTTATGATTCAACCCAGGTTAAGAAACAACTCATCAGGCTTTTAAGATGCTTCATGAATTTCCTTAACTAAAAGTACACATCTTTATATTGTTTTGGGAAATATTCAAGCTAGTCTGCCTCTGGCATAAATTGGTTCTCCTGGTTGTAATTCCTAGAAAGCGTGAAAAAGTCCAGCAGTGTATCAGTCTTTCACTTGAATTGCCCCATGCCCCTAGTGTGAGCTGATGCTTCTTCCATCTTATATGTCTAGACAAAGCCACCAGTTTGATACCTGTGACCATCTCTGGCCCTGCCTTTGAGTCCTGAAAATTCTCAGAGGAGGTTACTCATCATCCCTCCTTCCTCTGGCTCCTGGGTCTACGTGACTGTCTCTGCATCAGTCTTTCTCAACCCAGGTGTAATACTCAATACTCAACCCTTCAACATTTTGTACAAACAGTTCATTCTTTAAGCATTTCATGAGTAATGTGTTGTGGTGAAGGCTTGGGGTGCAAGGTTGACAGTGTGGGGGTGGATCACGCCACATATTTCCAGGATTCTCAAGACCCTTTTGGCACTCTCCTCTTCCCCTCCCTACTTTATTGTCCTTGGGAGCTCCATGGTCTTCTGCCCAGCTCCCATGTCTAAACTTTCCTCAGGAATGTCAGAAGAAGAGTCCTGTGTTTAACCAAATCTGTGTTTCTTAGATAATAGCTAGAAGTACAGCTATTAACAACAAAATTTCAGGTGCATTGTTTATTAGTTGATTGAAATGTGGTGCAGATCTCTGCTTCCACCAAAAGGCAGCATATTATTTTAGAAAAGGAAATGAATTAGGACTCAATCTATTGGGGTTTGAAAGCCGGTAGCACCATTTTGCATCTCAGCTCATTATCTGAAGAGTAAAGAGGAGGCCACTCTTTTGAACGGTTATGCTCATAGAGGAAGTAACTCATGCATAGGCACCCTGGACCTAGAACAGTGCTGCTCCAGACATTTTTCAGTTTTACCCCAGAAGTACAGAGTTTGCATTTAAGAGGAAGGGGCCAGGGATGCCAGGTGTCCAACAAAGAGGGGAAATTCTGTGTGACACAGAACTGCCAAGTTACCATGAGCTCCCCACTGAGAAACACCCTATTTGAGCACAGTATAAATGAAAGTCATGTCACTGCTGACCTTCTGCCTTTTACATAAAATATAGATCAATGTATACACACTGCAATTAATTCTTCAAAAACCTTTTCCTTGTTCTGGATTATTTTAGCACAATCTTTGTTCCAAGGAGATTGTTTCTCTGACTCTACTGCTCATGCCAACGTTTTAATTACCATCTTGCTTCCATTTAGGGTGTCTATGTTTAATCTTTTAGTTAAAACTATATTTTACCCTCCAGAAGACAAAAAAGAAAGAGAACAAATTATGAGACAAAGGCAATGGGGAATTTTTCACACAGGAAGACAAGCGGCATAGATACAGGTAATCTGGGCACAAGTGACCTACATTCGTATACAATGGTTGTCTTCCTCCGACCAACAGCATCTATAAACTAGAGATTGAAAGCAGTTTCACTGCCTTCTCTTCCCTTCTCTAGTCTATGATAAGCAAGGAAACCTGAAGAGGTCCCTGGCTTCTAGCTCCATAGAATGTCAGAAGCAACACAGTGCTCATTCTCCCCATCAGCCCAGGAAGCTTCTGAGAAGTCCCTCCCCTGCATGTCAGGCTCCCAAATGGGTCTTCTGGTCACCCAGATGAGTTTTCTATCTTCTGGTAGCAACTTGAGGCTCCTATTACAGAGGCAGAGGCATGAGGCACAGCAGGGAAGATAAACATGCATGTCCTCAGGCCCGGGGCCAGGTAAGCATTTACACTCTTCTCACTTGCTCTGCACCTCAAGGGTTTACTGTGATGTTTCTGTGACTCTTGGTGAAGTGAGAGGTCTCCAAGGTATTTTATCACTAATGTAAGGGGAACAAATCTCTGCCTCTGTGGGCTTCCAGCGAAGCCTGATGCGGACGAAGGTGAAAGCATCTCGTTGATGGAAATATGGAACCTATGAGCCTGTTGGGCTTCTATTTCCAGCCATACAAGTTTGCTCTTCGATCACTTCTCTGATTTCTTTGGCAGTTTCAGTGGCTCTCTGTGCTAATAGAAAAGTATGATTTCCTTACTCTTTCATCTAACCTATCCATAATTTATGTTCACCTTACTTTTTTTTAAGTTATCTCTTTTCTAGCTTCTTTCATAAGTCTTGTACCTTAGACCCCCTCAAGAAAAAAAAAATTATTGCTCTTCCCCAAAATGTTTCACTTTCTATCTAGTTTGATCCCTGTAAACTCATGTGTACTTGCATATGCACAAAGGCCTGTGAAGGTCTTTCAGGATCAGTGCTGGCACTTCCTCCTCCAGAGAGTCTGGCTTAAGGACTGAGCTCACCTTTCTACTCTACCTCGAGCTACCTTTTACCATAGCACTTGTTATCATCAGTCTGAGTTCTTAGTGGGCTTTAACTTATCATCGTATGTTGTAAACTTCTTGAAGATAAATATTCCTTCTTGTTCACTTTCTCATTTTATGTTCACATTATTTATGGCATTAACGAGTAGGAAATGGAGAAGGGGGTTAACTGACATGAATACACTAAGAGAAGTCTTTGGACAAGTTGGAGCACTTGGGAAAATCGCAGACTAGGATGGAGGGTTGTGTCTCTGAGTATCACAGAACACTTACCGCCCACTTTCCCTATCTGTCTCTACCCACATGGAACTGTGGACTCAAACTAAGACGAAAGGCTGCAGCTGCTTTTTGTCAAAATCGGATGATTTTATATCTGTAATCTTGCAGCCAGAGCAGTTGAACCGATATTTTTCATGACTCACTCTAGACAGACTAAAGTCTGTCCCTGAGAAATGAGGAGGGGGAACTATTAATCTTTTCTAAAATAAACAGAAAGCTATAACAGCTCTTTAATCTAAAGAGATCCTGGGCTGGAACACAGCACCCAAGGATTTGCCAAATTTCGTGGTAAGTAAAGAGTGCCTAGACAGTAACTGATGGTGGGATGATTCTCCTGTCGTCTGAAAGGTTTTCACAGCATCATCAACATTTAAGAAGGACCTTATCAAACAGCTGTCCCAGTTTCATGTGAAAGAGACACATCATCTGGGGCTTTGCAGTCTTGCTTTCCTAAGCTTGCTTCAAAGCCTTGGGGAACCTCATCAGTCAGCATGGTGCATTTAGTACCCTACCCCTGAGTCAGATCCCAGTCCTTCACACCCCACCACCCCATCCATAAAAATTCTTGCTTTTCCCCAGAAATGGAAGTTCTATTCTATTCTATTCTATTCTATTCTATTCTATTCTATTCTATTCTTAGTGACATTAAAAGACATAGGCAGAGGCAAGAGCTAACTCGGCAACTCTAGCTTGCTGAAGCTACCCACATTCCCAAGAAAGGCCAACTTTAAGACTTATCCTGAACCTAGAAAATAATCTCTTGAGCTACTAAGCCTTAGGGATATTCTGCATGACAAGAGCGATTTTGTATACCTGAGGCCATGTGCCATGCTGTAACCAGTGTGACTGTATGAATTTATGCTAAGAATGTAACTCATAGAGAACACCTGCTTTTGCTCTGGGGAGTGGGATACTGAGTAACTGAAGTCAGTCACTTCATTGTTGAATTCCTACCACATCTTTGAGCCCACGGTTGGACTTGGGGGATTACAGACAGCGCACAAACTTCAAAGCTTTAAATTGTAAATTATGAATTCCTGACCTCACACAGTCCACCTTGCAAGTCCTAACACAAGTGTCGTTCTTCCTGAGGGCGGGACACCTCTTCATCTTCCATCTCTTGCTTGTGCTCTGTGCAATCCAGCTCATGGGATATACTCAGGGAACACTTGGTAGTAAATGTTAGAAACCAGATATTAAGCAAATATTAGAAATATTTCCCTAGTTTGAAGAGCATTCATAACCCCAATTAGTAACATATAAGTCTAAGCAATAACAAAAAGAATAAACAGACAATGGTTTAAATAATTAAAATGTTTGTTTGTTTGTTTTCCTTATGATTGAGTCTTTCTATGAATATAGACCAGGATGGTGGATGGTTTTTTCCCATGCTATAGTTTGGAAGCCCTGGTTCCTTACTTGGGCTCCTCAGCCCCTCTCTCAGAGCAGAGGTCAGCAGACTACGGCCTGCAGATAACATCTATCCTGTAAATAAAGCCTTCCTGGAGCACAGCCATGCTCGATTGTTGTCTTGTCTACAGATGTCTTTATGCTCCAAGGGTGGGGTTGAAAAGTTGCAACAGAGACTCAGTGACCCACAAAGCCCCAAATACTTACTGTCTGTCTTTTCAGAGAGTTTTCTAAGCTTATAGGAAGCACGAAAAGGGCTAAAAGTGCACAGGCATATGCACACACACATGTTCACATATACTTGACACCTAAGCTCACACATGAATGTGGCATATATTGCTTCGACACATAGATCCTTGGGCTACAGCTAGACATACTAGTCATACTAGTAGGAGCCCACATGTGTAGTAGTAGTAGTAGTAGTAGATACTACAGTAGTAGTAATAAAGGAGTAGGAAGAGACCAGGATATGACAATTTGGTTGGTGCAGTTGGGCAGACCTACCAATTGAAGAGACATTTATTAAGCATGGGGGCAGAACAGTAGCACTGAGCTGAGCCCTGCACCTACCACCAACCATCTGATAGAACTGCAAACCTGGTGCCTGATGTCAGTCTTCTAGTATGAGATCAAGTGGGACTACCAGGGTCAATATCATACCAGATACCAAAGGACAGCAACAATTGACTTTGCAAGTCATGGCCCTCTTGTTCTTTCAGTGTTTTGTTCTACTTGCAAGACATGTCATTTTTTTTCCTTCAAAATTCTCTTTCCTCCCTAACTACTTCATTTACACTTCTCTCTTTCCTTTTCTCTTGTATTTTCCCTTTCCTTTTTCTCTTTTATCCCCTACAACAAATGGTAATCTAACATACTCATTGGCCTGACCACTTTGTTGATCAGGACAAATAATAGCCTGGAATATACTGCTGGTTCTGCCCCATCCAATAGCATTACGATCTCAGCCTCTTCAAAGGAGGCTGAATACAGAAGGCTTCACTCTTGGCCTTAGTATTGAGCCAGATAGCAAACATTTTTAGTTTTGAGGGCATCGTGAATCCTGTCACAATCAGAACATAGAAGCAGTTTAGACGCTGTGTAGATAAATAAGCATGTCTGTGTTCCAATAAAGCAGTAATTACAAAACAAAACAGAGGACCAGATTTTTCCAAAGTTCCAGGGCTTTCAGCTAAATAGCTCAATTGGTCAAAATCTATGAACCAAAGAATTAACTGCCAAATACAGCAGATAGGCAATCTCCATTTATTCTACCTGTCTCTATAGGCTTTTCTGTATTGGAGAACAAGAAAAGCTAAAAGCTAGGTTTCTTTTTTTTTTTTTTTAAAGCTATGTTTCCAAGACTTCTTGTATCTGCAGTTCTGATTAAATTTGAATAAATATCATTTTGTATTATGATGAAAATTAACCTACCAAATGAATAGACATAGGCAATGTCTAGACCACAGAGGTAAAACAAGCTGCCTTTGTGCTTCTGCTGGCGAGCAGATAGTAGAGATATGGCGGAGCCACTGAGGAGACTGGGTTTAACTATCTTCATTTGTCACCAGCTTTGGACGTATCACAGGCAGCCGTGGCTGCCATGTAACAGTCACTTGAGCTCAAAAAACTGAAACATTGAGCTCCAGGTAATGGAGAGTTGGAGCTAAATGGTTCACTGAGAGATTACTGGTTGAAGGTGCAGAGATCATGTGAGTCATGGGCGTGGTATGGACACAACCAAGATCCTTCTTCCCTTGTGCTTATTTTTCAATTTTGGGAGGTTCTGAGCAAACAGTGGCGGGCAGCAGAGCCTTGAGGAAGCCAAAACAATGAGCCAGTCATCCACTCATGGAAGAGACCTGGGGGAGCGCACACCTCCGGAGGTGTTGACCAGATTAACAGACTGCTGCCTCTCACGTTATAGCCAGTAACGCGATTTTGAATTTTCTTAAGAAATTTCTAGATTCTTTGAGCTCTAGTTGTTTTTTTTTTTTAATCTTCAGGATTATTTCTGTTGTTCCAATACTTTCTAAGCACCAGGGCAGCCTTTTAATGTCCTACATAAATTACTTTTTCTATTACTAAATGGAAATATTGTCTAATATGTATTTCAGATGGTTTTTTTTCTGGGAGGATATGTGATCATCTACATATGAACATTTACTATATTCCTGGTCACTAACTCTACAGAGAATTTCTTGCTGGTGAAATTCCTAAGTCCTTTCTTCACTTGCATTCAAAGAAGCTTTATTTTGGTGTTACTACATTTGTTTGTTACAACAAAGCATCAGACACTGGTGGCTTAAACATGAGAAATCTGTTTTCTCATGATTCTAGAGTCTAGGAGTCTGAGATTAAGATGGTAGCATGTTTGGTCCCTCTGAGGCCTCTCTCCTTGGCTTGTCACTAGTCACCTTTCCCCTGTGTTTTCATGTGATCTTCGCTGTGTGTGTCTATGTCCTAATATTCTTTTCTTACAAGATCACATGACCTTGTAATTCCAGCCCACCATTGCGACCTAGTTTTAACTTAATATTTCCTTAACTATCCTATCTCCAAATTCAGTAACATTCTGAGATACTAGGGGTTAGGACTCCTGTACATGAGTTTTGCAGGGACAGTAATTCAGCTCATAGATGTTTCCAACAGGACTGAGATAAATATGAGACTGGTTTTGTCTGTTGGGGTAAAAGAGGATGAAGCAGATACCTGGCTCTGGAGGACCTTGACTGGAGTCTGTACACATGTAAGTACATATGCATACACACATGAGTCCATAGGGGCTAATTAGTAGTTTATAGGGATTAACTAGTAGTTCACAGGATTTTAGAACAGAATAGGGTCTTAGGAAAGACATTTTGTTTTATACTATTACAGGATAGAGAAGAAACTGAGCTCAAAGATGCAGTGTGATGTGCCTAAATGTATTCAACTTGCAGTATCTGTGGAGCATGGTGAACTGAACAGATAGCAAAAAAAAAAATTCAGCATACATGTTCTTGCATATGAAATCAAGGTACAAACACTGATGTCTTACTGGTAGTCTAAGAACTATTCTTATGGGAAAAAGCCTACTTGTGATCATACAATTTGGTTATTTTCCTCTGATGACTTTTCTCCTTGCATTCTGGAATATCACCAGGCTATGTCTCCAGCATTGATTTAGCTATAAGCTGAGATGCCTTCTGTCTGCCCCAGGCTCAGAAGCAGCTCCCTGGTCTTGGCTACCTGGTTTTAGCATAAACTTTGTTGGTTCAGCCTTTAGTATGCTTTGGTCCATGTGGCTAAATTACTGACCGTCAAAGGGGACAATGGTCTGTCCAAAGACGCCTGTGTATAGTTAATGCTGCTTTGATTTCCAAGGCCATTCCACTATCCTGGGATTCTAGGATTTTTCATATTCTGAAACACACGAAATTGATATTTTACAATACACTACTGCATGGAAGAGATGATCCAAAATCTCCAGCCATTCAAAATCTTTCTACATTTTCCAGGAGCTGAAAGGATCGATTATTTAGGCATTCTGTAGAGCTCTTCTAGAAAAGACACAGGTGGGAACTGCTTTGGGTCCACTAATGGCAGTAGGTAAAACAGAGACTGCACCTTGTTGTCTGCACACTTAAAGGGACTGAAATGGCCACTAAGAACTAAAATATGAGTGAAATGATGTTGCCTCTACATACGACATGGTAACATCAGTAGATATTAGGTTGTAAGAGGGATATAAAAATCACACACACAAAAAAGAATATGTTGTACTATTGTTTATAATAACTAATAGCATAAAAAAGGTAGAGGTCAGGAATTATTACCATGGAAATCCAGAGAACAGGAGAATGTGTATTGGCTAAGGATGTTAGGAATGAGGAGTTTTGGCCACTGTGGTTCAGTTTTTCCATTTATCAAGACCATCTGGCCTGGCCAATTCAACTGATGCTATTAGTACATATCTATACCTCCTTATCTTAATTCGATGAACACAAAGCATTCTTCCATTTTAATTTTGCCTGCCATGTAAGTCTGAATTGCGGAAAGGATCAAGGGAACCTCCAAGAGGCCTCATCCCCAAGATAAGGATGTTTCCTGATAAATTAGTGAGATGACTTCTGATTACAGTTTGAGTTTCTATGAAGATTTTTACAGAAAATTCCCTGGAACTAGCCCACGGGAGCTTTGTGTAATAGCCATATATTTCATGTAAATTGACTTTGACATTGTTACATCTCATACAAATTTATGATTATTTGTTTTGGTGTGGATAACTCTCACTGCCTGATCACTGGCACTGCCAGTAATGAGATTCTACATCTTACAGAAGGAGCCCAAGGGAACCGTGTGAGGGTCTGAGGGTCGATAACGTTTGAGCACACTCAGTTCTGTGGACCACTGCTTCCATCTCTCTTTTCCTAACTTCTGCTCAGCCCATTTCTCTTAAAATAAGGTCAACCTTCAAACAAGTAATTTGCTGAGTGGTTCTGTTTTCTGTGTTCGGATAACTCTGGAGGAATTGTTTATTCACTGAACAGATCTAGTTTATCTCAGATCTACACTGCCAAATAAAAGACAATATGAGAATTCTTCCTTGTCATGTTATGCCTTGCTCAATTCACCTGGTACTAGAAAACTGAGCTTTTTCTAACCCTAACAATCCCATACCCTCCTGCATAGTGATTCTCTTTCATGTGCATCAAAGTCATTTGGAGAATATTTTTTAATTGAAATCTTTATTGGTACATTACATATACACATCATGATTGCACTCCACAACAGGGATTTGTACCAATATAAGACACAACTTAATTCTCATTTTTTCCCATAGCTCTACCCGCCCTACCACCCCCCTATATATATAAAATTTGTTTCCATTCTTTTTGTTATAACATTTGGAGATTTTTTTAGTGCAGTCTCATTCAATAAATATGATTGGAAGCATTAGGTTTTGCATTTTTTACAATAGAATACCAACTTTCAGCACTGCTGGAGGTCATACTTTGAGTATGTAGCAAAGCTTAGACAAATATGCAGAGGTAGATCAGGTGGTCAATTACATTTGGGGCTAGGGTTAGGAAGGGCATAAATCAAGGCTCCTATCCCTCTGCAAAGTATTAACCCCATGACCCATAATTCTGCCATCATGATTTTATGTCTTTGTCTCTAGGAAATTTCTCTGGCTCCAGAGAAAGTGTTAAAATGCAAATACTTCTTGAAGTCATTTCTTACATCCAGCTGCTACAGTGATAACCAACAAATCTTAGCAGGAATACCAATAGCCAGCTGGACATAAAGATAAGTAGGTTATCTTTATAAGAAACATTACAGTATGAGACTAAAAAGGGAACACTCTCCAAAAGGAAGTATCCTTCAGTTGCAAATAACAGAAACTCCAATTAAGAAGGTTATAATCAGTACAGGCATTCATTCATCTTATTTAGTTGCCAGTCTAGCACTTTAAGACTCTGTCATATCATTATAAAGTCAGGCTCTTTCTGATCACCATATCCCAGGTTTTCCATCTTTGGTTACTGGCTTTTTATCCTTGTGCTCATTGCCTCATGGTCTCAAAATAGCTACTGCAGCTTCAGGCATCACTTCCACTTTGGAAATCGAAGAAAGTGGAAGCAGTATGTTTAATCACATGTGAGCCTTTTACCAGGAAAGCAAAATCTTTAGCAGACATGTCAATCAGACCCCCTTCTTGAATCTGATTGGTTAAAACTGGGTCACTTGCCTTCCATTAGACCAATCACTAACAGAGGGAATGAAGTTACCCTTGAAAACAAGACTCATTCTCCTAAGGTTATTAGTTTAAAAAATGAATAAATGTGTCCATCCCAATCACAAGGTGAATGTACCTGTTATGAAGTCAGAGAGTGGCTGGCATGTGGTTTGAATAGGGCTGATCAGTATCTGCTGCAGGAAGAAGACAATTCATACTTGTAAAAGACCCAGAAGTGTACCAAAGCCCAACTTCGCCCAGGCTGCAGTCTGAGTCCAGCCCTAATACACAGTATTCTGTTTTCCCGTAATATGATGTTTGCCTTGAGTACAGAAAGACTCGGGGAGTGAAGTACATAGGAAGACTCGGGGGATGGGAATGCCCAGTAGGTGCTTCTCAGAAAGCAATTCAAAGTGTTGAAAGAAAAAGACTTGGGGAAGATATTTGGAAGAAATGAGTCTAGTTCACTGAATAAAACTAAATGTTTAATATCAATATCTAAATTAAACCTCAATCTTGTGAAGTTTGGGTTGTTTATTATTTTCCACATTTTACAGTTCAGAACTCAGAAGCTATGACTCTTGCCCCAAACCACAGTTTGTATTGAGCTTTAGAATTCCACAAATCTCACTGATCCCAAAACTCTCTACCTTCACACCCACACTTGTACATTTGGATGATGGACTTGCTCAGAATTATTGTCTTGGGGATGTCACACACTTGTTTAAAGGTTTTTCTTTGCTGAGAGGGTCATCATACCCCTTCTTTTGAAATTCACTTGAGTCAAATTGATTGGATGGGAAGGGGCCACTTTTCAAAGAAAAAGGTCCCAAATGTACATCATCAGTCATCTAGCTATCACTCAGAACACATCTAACTCCTCTCTATCCCACTTTGTCCCAGTCAGCATAATTATCCTCTTACAAAATATTATAAGCTTATTAAAATAAACAAAAACTTTGGAACAGAAATAAAAATTAACTGAAGGATTATATTAAAAATTATAGCACTTAGGCTGGGGATTTATCTCAATGGTTCCTTTACCTGTCTTGCAAGCACAAGGGCCTGGGTTCTAACCCCCAGTAACCATATACAATACTGGGCATAGAGACTTACACCCAGCAGCAACCAGTACCACATACCACAGTGCCGGACGTGGTGGCTCACGCCTGTAATCCCAGCACTTAGGAGGCAGAGGCAGGAGGACTGCTGTGGTATGAGTTTGAGGCTGAGCTCAGGGCCAGCCTCAAAGCAAGACCCTGTTTAAAAATATTATAGCACTTGATTTTTAAAAATTTTCTAGTAGTATTCCTGTACTAGGTTGCTATTCACTTTAGATTCAAAAAGATTTCCACTACCTCAAGTATATCTTGTCTGATAGGAATCCGACTCAGATAATTATGAAACACTGGCGGAGTGCATTGCACTTGGACCAGCTGATTTATTTCTGCTTCCATCGATTAGACATCTTTGTAGTTGCTCGCAGCCATTAGGCACTCAAATCCTCAACACAAGGATGAGCACTGCAAACTCCCAGGGACAACAAATATCTAGGAAATAAATGCATCTTATTTTTTTTTAACCTCTTGCCCCGTGGTTATGCCTGGTCAGGAAACTGCTGGGCTTGTGTTGGAGCTTTTGTTGGTCTTCTTTAGCTTGCATATACTCAGGCTGGGCAGCCCCCTCTTTTAGTTACATCCAGCATCTGGATAGGATAAGAATGTCCTATTCTTTGGCATAGTTTTCATAAACACCATTAATAACCCCCTGGATAATCACCTTGATTTTAGTGATGGTAGATTTTCACAGTCTTTTCAGAAGAAATATGGAGCAGATAATGACTTTTCTAATGTGCTAGTATAAGCTGTCGTAAAAGAAAGATGAAGATGAAGAGTAGAAAGAGGAAGAAAACCAACCTAGACATTTTGGTATATATCATGTCACTTCATGATTATATTCTGCTTTGGTAAGCATTATTTTTTACATTTTACAGTTGAGGTTATTGAGGCTGAGAAATGGGGCCAACACCACTAGAAAAAATTTGATGGTAAAAGGAAAAAAACAGAAACATAGCTTGCGTATATGGGGGGGTGGAGGAGTTGAAGGGAAAGCAGGGGAATGGGAAAAAATAAGAACCAAGATATATCATGTATAAGCACAAATTCTCGATTAGGAATGTGTTCATAATGTATTTCTAAAATATACCAATAAACTCTTTATTAAAAACTAAGGCTCATAGGTGTAGAATCTGGGATCGAAACAGTCTCTCTGTGTTGAGAGAATCTTTCCACGATACCTCAAGCTTTGGCACCTGTGACACTGTATTTGGAAAAGGCATGGAAAGTGGGGAGACTCCACCCTGCTACCGTTACTACAGGTTTCAAATTATCTCAGTGTCTCCAGCCATAAAATATAAATGGTTCAGATAAGGGAAACTACTGCCCAAGGTGCTGTGGGGAAAAGATAGCCATTTTTAGTTCTTTGACTACAAAGACCAGGACGAAGCCGAGTGTCTCAGGTCCAAGATGAACAAAGACAGCTGACGCACCTTCCTAACTGATGATACAAAGTCCATTTAACAATCTTCCCAGGCTCCAAGCTCCAGGGATCCCTTTCCCTCGACATTTGAGTGGGTCACGCTCTCACCAGACGAGGACTCTGGCCCAGGATCAGGCTCTTTCCTCCCACACACAAGCTAAGAACTGGAGTTCTGCTGCTCTGAGTCACTCAGCCACACTGGGAATTGAGACAACCCTGACCTTTCTGTCAACCCTCATAAAGACGGTATGATCAAAATGTTTGGTGAATATTTAACTTTTAGAAATCTATTATAATAAAACACACATTGCCAGCAACCCCTCCCCTTAAAATACTCCATCTTCCTTCAAACACTTTTATCCACATTCTTGCTGCTCGCTGAAGCAGTTCTGAAGGTTCTCTTTCATGTGTATCTTTAGCTATTTTGTTATAGCTGCTTCAATGTCCTGAATCCCTTCATAATATGTACCTTTCATAATTATTTTAATTTTGAGGAAGAGCCAAAAGTTCCAGGGCATCCAATTAATACAGTAGATAAGGACAGACTATAACATTTTTACAATTCTGCTTTTCCATTTAGTGTCACTCAGTTAGTGGCATTTACTTTATGAAGACTTGAAAGGCAGACTTGTTTCACAAAGTAGCAAAGAATGATGGGATAAATGTGTTTGAATCGAGGGGGTATTTTGAGGGCAGATGAATGACAATGTGCCTTTTACTGTAATAAGTTTTTAAAATTTAAACATCTACCACTTGTACGTAGTGGTGATCATGCCTTGTATGTAGAAACATCCTTCTGCTATGATTAATTCCCATTTCTTCAAGTTGTTACCTTCAAGTTGCCAGCAGCTGAAGCTTTACAGCAAATCCAGCTCTAGAAATGAGTTACTTGATACCAAGACATGACTATTGATGCTAAAAATCATCGTTGTTCCATTTTCTCTTTCCCCTTATTAGCTAGACTCATTAGTCCCAGATATGTACCTATATTACACAGCCGTGTACAATCTTGCATTTATAGGTTTATATCATTGACTAAACCATTGCAATGTATAGACACTATTCTGAGTATGTGCACACACACACAAACACACACAAACATGTGCAATCTTACATTTATAGGTTTATATCATTGACTAAACCATTACAATGTATAGATACTATTCTGAGTACACACACACACACACACACACCATCCAATATTTTATGGAGATCTATATTTCCTTGGATTTTATCTGTACCAACAATTCTAGACCAGCTAAGGGCTCCTCATACTGACAAGCGTCTTTGTCTGTAAAGCGTCCTTGGTTATAAGGAGGCTGTTGGTAATAGAAGGACCAGATACGAAAGTTAAAGAAAGTTCATAGTGTGGCTGCCATTCGTCATGTAAGCAGGGTAAAGCTCTACTACAAGCAATGAGTTGTAAAGGAAAAGGCATGTGCTTCTAAACTGAAGGAAGCTGGGCCCAAACACTAGAAGCACTGCTTACCCACATGACTAGAGACAAGCCCATTAAGTAGTAACTCTACTCTCTATTTTAACTGCACCAAGAGAATTAAATAGAGTAACAACTGCATAGCAACAGCAATCATTACTATAAGAATGTATATTCAGCACTTAGTTTCATGGGGTAGTGAGTCACTATTATCTTCCAGGTACAATTTGTTTCCATTTCCCCTAAAAAGTCTGACAAGCATGAAGAGATTTTTCCCTTAAGTCCAATAGCAATTTCTCAGCTATCCTTTGGGTAAACCAAACCTTGCTTAAGTAATTATTTGCATTAAATTATATTGGAGACCATTGTCAAGGGGAAGGTAGGCTCTCCTAGTAATTCAAACCTACTCACAGTGTTTTTTGTTTTGTTTTGTTTTTTTATAAAAGAAAGCAATGTTTTCCTACTCTCTTCACCTTTCTTTCAATATACTTCCACTAAATGACCTGTTAGGTGAGCTCCAACTCCGTGGGCCAGAATAAGACAATCTTGTAACAAGAACAGGAGCTTGCAGCACTATCTGTATATCTTTAACTTGTCCCAAAACATTCCTAGGCATAGGAGAAAGTGTCCAACAGTATCCACACCTATACCTGGGAAGGAAGGAGGCTCCCAGCCTGAGCACAAGGACTGTCATGGAGAAGAAGACGATACCAGGGTTGCCCTGCTGCCAATTTTCATACATATTCTTATAGGGCATCCAATTAGTTATCTGTTGAAGTGTCTCCATAGCAGGTGCTTGGAATATAAAATTAACTCCTCTCTGGTTCATTCGCATAGTGATGTGTAGCTACCAGGGACCAATAGAAGCCACTTCTCTTGGCTAAATAATGATACATTAGGATCCAGGGAGCACATGCAGACGCAGATAATGCTGCAGGCTAAGGTCTGCACAGGACCCATGTGACAGAGGTAAAGCTGTGTATCAAGGGGACGGTGATACCTGGGCCCAAACTCCTTCCTTTTCCACTGCTGTAGTTTGGGATACGGATTTTGCTGCTGTCTGAATTGAACAATGGAGAATCTCAAGAATAACCACATTCATGGGGAAATACTTCCAATGCATCCTCAAGACCATACAGAAGCCCTGAAAATAGCTTTAGGGTTATTCCACACAGAAATATTTTTTTAAAAAGACATAAACACCTCACTGAGGACACACATCACTAAAGCTGAAAAAAACCTAAAAGGGAAAGCAAAACTCTAAGAAGGAACAAAACTAAATCTCATCATGTGAAGATTTTGTTTTAAGTTCTAACAAAATATGCTATTCTTACATTTGCTTAACTGATTCTTTTAAGAACTAAAAGGAAAAAAGAAATCAGGCAAATTTAACCGAGGATGATTTTGCCCAGTAACTGGCCTAGATACTTCAAAAAATGTCAGGGTCGTGAAAGCAAGAAACAGCTCTCTTTAGGAAATACACTGCTTTAAAGAGGACAAAATAGACATGACAAGTCAACACAACATTTGATTCTATATTTGCTATTGAATTTATTTCAAGGAGCTATAAAAGGTTTTATGAGGACAACAGATGGTATTTGAATATAGACTGAAAATAATATTTTTGTTTTAGTGTTAAATTTTCTTGCTTGATATGTCTAACGTGACATCATAGTTGAACATCCTTGTTCTTAGAACACACTATATATTTAAAGGCAAAATGTCACAGCATCTGCAAAAAATTTGCAAGCTCTCAAAATGAAACACATACACAATGTTAAGCGAAGGCATAAAATATGAATGCAAGAAGATGTTCCCTGCATTTGCCTCTTAACTTTTCTTAAACAATTGAAATTTCTCCAAATAAAATAGGAAGGAGAGAAAAGGGGAAATATAGATTGTAAAAAACTTAGCCTATATATCAAAGAAATGTAACATGTAGCCTTGGAACAAACTAACTATAAAAAGAATTCTCTTGAGACACTTTATAAAAATTGAACACAAATTAGGAATTAGATGATATTTAGGACTCTTTTATGTTGGGTATAATAATGGTACATTTTGGTTATCAAACAAAGTTTACCTGTTGCTGAGCCACACTGAAATATTTCTAAGTAAACAGATGTGCTATTTAAGATTTGTGGTTTAATGTTCCAGAAAAGACAAAATTTAAAATATAAATAATATACAATAAGAATGAGAGTCTGAAATGGTTGAAGCTGGGTAATGTAGTAATAGGAGTTCTTTGCATAATTAGTATTTTAACTTCTGTCTGTAAATCTCCATCATAAAAAAGTTAACAAGGAAAAATATATGCAGAAGGGTATTGGAGAATGTAATATTTTTTTTTCTGAAGAAGCCTTTATATTTTACTAGAGGAGTTTAAGATCAGATATACATGTATGTCCACACATGTGCATTCTTTTAAAAAAATACTCCAGTCCACTTTTCTTAAGTTCCAGTGTCAGAAGTGGTGCTGTGATAAGCAGTTGCTTCCCATTTGCCAGCTAATCCTTGGAAAATCATCAACAGCCTTCCAAATTCAATATTCTTTTAAACTGACATTATGTTAGCATCACTCTCTCACCCTTAGTCCTTTCTTCTTACATGCCACCCATGATAAAGCAAATAAATATCACTCACCAAAGGACTACCGAACAAATATTTGTGCCCCATCTAGTTATGGAAGAAACACTGTATTGAGAAGAGTCATGGGCAGATTCACCAGGAAGCTGGGTTGGGCTGAGACCAGGACCTTGGACCTGAGATGCCTGTGTTAGTCCTTAGTGAACATGTCTTCTCTTGACCATCTAGAATGAAGGCAGCCCTTGTCTCTATAGTAACCAATCTGCCTGAAATAGGAATTATGTGGAGAACAAAACACTGAAAGTCAATTGGATCCATTCATACCCAAACAATGTCAATTTAAGGGCTGTTACCCAAGTTGTTGGCTTTTTGAATGGTCTCCTACCATGTATTCAATCAAAGTGTGTTGGGGGTAGTGTGGCTGTACCAAATGTTCCATTCCACACTGAGTTCTGCAAGCTTTTATCCTCTCTCCCCTTTCCAGACTTATCTTTATGACCTGGAATCATAAGCCCTTATAAGAAACTTACCATTAAGAAGTCTTATGGCCACAAAACTGAGACACAAGTGGTAGTCTAATAATTTTTTACAGGAAAAAAAAATGTTTCCCATAAAGAAGTGGGACTGATTCCAAGTCCCACACAGAAATCTGGCAACTTTATGCATTAGTTTCTAGTTATAAGGTATAATTGTAAATGATTTTCCTATCCAGTTAATTTTCCAATGGACCTTTAAGGAGTGGAATAGCATTCAGAAACAGTAAAAATGTCCAGCCCTTTTCAATGGGCAGCTGTTCATGGGGTCATGTGAGAATCCAAAGAAGATGCAGCTAATGTATATTCATAAGGGTTCACAATAATAGATATTAGTTCACTGTGGTTACAATTATTATTTCTCTGTGATAGACATACCTTTTGGGTTCCCCACCAGAAAATATCTACCTAATTCTGTTTTTATTTTTTAAACCCTTGTTTTGGAACAATCTTTAACTTCCAAAATATTGCCAGGCACTGGGAGCACTATCACAATACCTGTCAAGTAGCCCAATATTTTTACTTTTTAATTTTACAGAGTGAGAAAAGATAAGAAGTAATGTTCATTTATCTTTAGATCTTTCTTCTTCCTCCTGTAGTCTCCTCAATCAACATGTATTCAACAGGAGGTTAGTGTGAAGCCTAGGACTTGCTGCTCACTTGGGTACAAGGCCCTCGTTTAAAGACCCTTCACAGAAAAGTGTGATAGAAATGCAAGCAGTTGAGTTATAATTCCACAACACTTGCCAGACTTAACGAGTAAAAGCTAGGATGTTCAGCTCAATTCAAAATCCAGATAAATGATTGGTTAGTTTAAATACATTCCAAATGTTGCCCGAGACCCACATATAATAAAATTGTTCATTATTTCTCTAAAATTCAAATTTCACTGACATCCTGAATTGAAAACTCTAATTTGTACAACACAATTACTACCATCAATGAATATCACAGAAAGGACTAGTGAAGCACCAAGACCTGGACAAATAGAGAGGAGGCACAAAAAGAGGCTCTGAAAACAAAGAATGATGTGTGCCAGGTAATGAAAGCAGCAAAGAACTGAATCTGTCATTGAGCTGGAAAAGGAACCAGGTCAGAGTATTTGGGCAACTGTGAAAAGCTTATGAAAGCTGGAGCGTAGGGTCATATGGGTAAGTGGCTTAATAGGGTGAAGGGGGAAAATGTTGAGATTGTAACAAAAAAGTAAGGAAACAAATTTTATGTATATGGGGGGTGGTAGGGTGGGTAGGGCTAGGGGAAAAAATGAGAATTAAGATGTGTCTTATACTGGTACAAATCCCCATTATGGAGTGTAATCATGATGTGTATATTTAATGTACCAATAAAGATAAAAAAAAAAAAAAAGATTAGCTGAAGAGGTTGGATATTATTCACTGGTCTTCCAAGAGGCATCAGGGATTTTTTTATATATATATAGATTTTTTATAGATTTTTTTTTTTGCAGAGCAGTGACAAGGTCAGGAAATAGTTTTCAGGAAACTGAAGTAAGAAGTGAACTACTGGAAGAGAAGAGGGTTGGGATGAGCAGTTAGGAGGCTGCTGCAGTCATTCAAGAGGAGATCCTGGTAAGGACTCAAACTAAGTCAGTGGCTCTGGAAATAAGATGAGAAGGCAAATCTGGAAGGTGATTACTCAGATTGTCAGAACTGCTTTTGGGGAAAAGCATTTGGTTATGACAGGTAGGACTCTGGGTTTGGGAGACTAGGAAGATAATGTTGCTGTATTTGGCCATGAACAGTATGGTGCAGATTGTGGACAAATTAACTCCTCTCTAAAATTCTAGCAACATTTAATTAACACTCAAAATGTCCTAATTAGAAATCTACTCTTTGAGGATAGTTAATTAGCGACTGAGAACCCCAATCAGGATCAATAAACTTCAGAACTACCATGGCTTAGCACTTCAAAGAGTTCATTTAAGTCTGCCCTGAGGTTTGGTGATTTGGTATCTGCATTAGCAGTAATTTAGAAGTATCAAAAAGCCCCACAGTCTTTGCACAAAGAACCTGGTACCCTCAGTGGTGTATTACTGTCTTCAGAGCCTGACCCCATCTCTCCTATATCTTTTAACTTCATGAAGAACTAGATTTTCTGGGGAAGAAAGGGTGGTATATTCTGCCTTTCAAGATTCTTTTCACTTCTTTCTCATGCTTGTGTACAAATATTAATACATCTAATAAGAACTGATCCAAGCCCCCACTTCCACTCAAACATGCTCTGCAGTAGTACAGTTGTGCCTGAGCGGACATGAAGTCTGCCCCCCACTTATCTCCCACCACTGGAGGTCTCTGCAATTAGTGAGTATCAAAAGAACATGAGCTATTTGCAGAATGCCCAAGTTAAGTTGAAGAAAGGCCATTGAAAATTGACTTCTGGTCGAAGGAAGATATTTCCTTAAAACTCACGGAACTGGGCCAGGGATTTAGCTCAGTGGTTCTGGTGCCTATCTTGGAAGGACAAGAACCTGAGTTTGATCCTTGCTAACTACATGTAACAATGTCAAGCATGGTGATTCACGCCTGGAATCCCAGTACTCATGAGGCAGAGGCAGGAGGACTGCTGTGAGTTCCAGGCCCGACTGGACTATATAATAATCTCAGGACCAGCCCAAACTACAAAGTGGGACCCTGTCTCACAAACAAACAAAAAAAACTCACAGAACTCAACTTACACCCTTCTCTGTGGGTTTTAGACACAAGCAAAACATACTGTTTATTTCACATGTCTCATGGAGAGTCCCTTTCCTTTACTCTCCATGAGCCAGATTTAATCAGTGACATTCAGCTGAAGAGAAACATGAGCACATGGGATGACTTCCTAAAAAGTCTAGAAAGACTTAAAAACTAAAGTAAAATAAACGCAAACATCCCATCGCAAATGTTGGCTCCAAATAGAAGATTTTATTGTAAACCTTCCAGACGTTCTGACTCCACTGTTATTTTTGAAGAGACATTCCAATAGCAGATGCCCCTTCAATTAGGACATGGTTTGATAGAAAGCAGCAGGCACAATTTAAAAAAATAGCTCTCTTGAGAGATGTCAACACAAATTAGCTGTGATGCTGAAATTATTTCCTGTTGGGTTTAATGAAGTTAACAAGATAAGTAAATATGAAAACCAGTATTAGAAAGAAGGAACGAAGTTCCTCCCAAACAGAAAGCTCTTTCAGATATTGATAATAAAAAATTCATTTTTCTATTTTTCAGAATCACAATGTACCTCATTCACATCTGATTTTCAAAATTTCTTTTAAGGTGAACTATTTTTGCTACTTGAAACCTACTTCGAAGTCTAGGATTCAAGTGTTATGATATTTTACATGATCTGTTTGCATGTTACATATGGTGCCTACCATCAACTGGTAAGTGATAACAGGAAAATATTAATATTTAAATGACATTTGGTGATTACATAGAGCTTTCTTTTAATCAAGTTTTTTCTTAGTCTAATTATCATAAATAATTGATAATTGTAGCAAGTTAAGAGACATGGTCTTTTCCTGTAATAATTTATGATCTAAACATAAATTTCTCCAAAGACAGTTTTCTTATTTTTCCTGGTCATTACTACTTTGGCTTATTTAAAAATTGCCTTAAAGATTTTAGAAGGGAGTCAAGATGGTTTCCACTCCTAACCCTGTCATTGTTAATCATTTTATCCTTCTAATCTTTAGTTCCCTATCTGAAAAAACTGAAGGGAATCTTTAATATTATGTATCATTCACTGAGGATCTAATAAATACTAGGTCCTTCAGAAAGAATGACTATCATCAAGAAATCAAATAATAGCAATGCTGGTAAGGTGTTAGGGAAAAAGAAACCCTTCTGCACTGCTGATGGCAATGGATATTTGTGCAACCACTAAAGAAACCAGTGTGGACATTCCACAAAATGAATTCCACAAGTAGAAATTCCATCCAATCCAGATGCTCCTCTTCTACATATCTTCCCTAAAGAATTAGACATCCTACCCGAGTAATACATGTGTATCCATGTTTATAGCAGCACAATTCATAGCTAAGTCTTGGAGGCAACCTATATGTCTATCAAGAAATAAATGTGCTATTTATACACAATGGAGTACTACTTTGTTGTGTAAAAGATCAGTTCCAGTCATTTGCGGAAAATAGATACACTTTGAGAATATAATGTTAGGTGAAATAGATCAAACACATAAGCCTAAATACACATGGCTTCTCTTACGTGAGAAACCCCAAATATAAATAAAATAATGAAGTAAATAATAAGAAAATAACCTGAAATAAACTAACAGTAACCTGTAAAAGTATTATCTTTATTTTACAGATCTGGAACTCAGGCACAGAGAAGTTAAGTGATTTTCAAAGGCCTCTTCAAAGTGACTAAGCCAGCACTTAAATCCAGACTGACACAGTCCAAATGTCACAACTGATCTTAGCCACATTGCTTCCCGCTAAAAGAAACTAACTCTGGGATCCCTTCTGGACCAAGCTCCTCAAGAACCTCATGGTCCTCAGGAGTACCTTTTATTTGCAAAGAAGAGGAAATATTCTTAGCAATAAGGAATATGATAGTTCTATGGGCAGACACAAAACAGAGTGGAAGAACAGGAAAAATAATGCATTGTGGTTTCCACATCATGAATTTGATGTGATTTCCCAGGAATGCTTGGAAATTTAGACTGGGAGAAAAGTCAGAGTCAGAGCAGAAGATAAAGAGCTATGTCCCTGGTGAGATGGTAAAGGCTGAATGCATGACAGACAGGGAGCACCCAGGGGAAGATGTGGAAACAGAAAAGGACAGAGCTGAGGAAGGTCTCTGGGATGGGCTGCGTGCAGGTGCCAGGGCACAGAAGGACATGGGGTGTCCAGGAGACCCCTGAGGGGGACCCCGCTGAGCAAAGAGGAGGTCAGAAGAAGGTGGTCCCCGATGCCAGCGCCTCCTCCCTGAAGCTAGGAAATTGTGAAGAGCGACAAACCCCCCAGAAGTGAGCTCTGGGAGTCACTGGGGATCATCTGGGCAAGTGCAGGGTCCCCGGATCAACCCCCAAGCACAACGGTTAGGGAGAGCGACCAAGTGTGTGTGCTCCTCCTTCAAGGGATCCGATGTCATCAGATGAGAAGAGAAATGGAGGAATCAAAAGAAGGGAAGTATCAGCAAGGGTTATTTTTAACATAGACAGATTTGACATTATTTCACACTACAGGGAAAGGGACCAAAAGGAGGAGGGGCAGTGGAGGGGACGACCAGAGGGGCCAGAGTTCAGGGTGCACATGGAGGCCTGGCTAGTCTTGAAGGGCCACCACACACAAATATGAGCCTCCAATCATCTTGTCATTGCACCTCCGGCCCAGCAGTAAGGCCCAGCACCCAGCCGGCTCAGGTTTTGGTCTTCATTAAGTAACACTTCTTTAAAGAACATGATCTTCAGAACCGGAAGAAACTGCAGATATCTAAAATCTCTCAATTTTGTAGCTAAGGGCCCTGGAACCTAGAGCTATAAACCTATTGTAGTTCTCATAAGACTAGACACAGGAAAAGGTGGTACGTGGCTACATTAACTCCGAGGCCATTATTGTTTCTTTTTCTATCACATGACTTTCAAAGGTCCAAAAAACTCTTTCAAGTTTCTTTCAAATAATTTTAACCTCCAACCTTTGTGACTCTTGAATATGTTCTTATATATAAATGGTATTTAACAATCTCACTAAAGCAAACTCCTGTTTCACTGTACTGCTACCTGCCTGTAGCTTGCAGGCACAATCAGTTTATTCAACACAAGATCTAATCAGTGCAAAAGTTGATCAGACTCTACGAGTGCCAGACCAGCTAAATTGATGCAACACTTAATAGATGATTAGCTTTGTAATTCCTGGATTTCCCTAACACCGGAAAGCTTACTAACACAGAGTGATACATTTCGTCATCACCTAGAGATTAGACCTGTGAAAATCTGACCTCCCCTCTTGTGTATCTGCATTTCTCATGTCTTCTCTTCCACTTTATGGAAAGCTTAAATTCCTCATCCCTCATCTTCCTAATTATAAACCTGCTCCTGAACTTGACAGGGGGTCACTGTAACCGACTTTGTCTGCTCTTTTACCTTGCCTCTAAGGCCAGCACAGTGTTGATATCTCTGGTATCATTCTGAGCCCTTTACCTTCCTCATTGTGAAATCTCTCTCCATCTCCAAGCATCAGATCAGTCTTCATGTGACTTTTCATTCCTTTCCTTCCATCTTACTGGACTCCCAATGCACCAATAAATCAAGGTAATTGGGAAACTCTCCACTCCCTGCCTGCTGCACTGTCAACATATTTACATTCCTGCTCATCCATTTTTCCTTCTCCAACTACTGAGGCTCTTTATTTAGAATAAACCTCTATTCTAAGTCACGGGCTTTCTTACCACTCCTCTCTGCTACAACCCCAGCTTCTTTCTCCCTCTGGGCTGTTTCCTCCAGCTTGGAATTATGGGAAAACATCTCTAGACCTAAAATACCCACCCCTTGACCAAATGGCCCTCAGCTTCTGTTAAATCTCCTTCCTCTACTTCTCACAAAGCCTCTTACAAATGTGACCTGCATCAATCCTTTCTTCATCTTCACTGCCCTTTCCTCAGCTCACTGCAGTCTGATTTACACATTCTTCAGGCCACAGTTAACCTCAGTTCCCGACTCTAACACACACTTTGCCTGCCTCACCTTAGCAAGTCCTCTGCTTACTCTGCTTTGATGACTCACTTCTGCTCCAAACTCCCTTCATTCCTGTGATTCTACATTGTCACGATTCTTCCTAATTCTCATTCATTCACGAACTCAAATCACACCCTCCTGGCTAGCAACTGCAGGAACCTAGAGTGACAAAAGCAAACTGACTGCCTGTCCTTGACCAGCGTGCTGCATGACATAGAAGACAGCGGTAAACAGATGAGCGCACACGTGTTTAGCCATTTCTGTGGTCAGAATTGTAATGTGCTATAAAATCAGCTAACACTGAGTTAACTGATCCCAAACCATTGCTCCTAAGGGACTCAGGTCCAACAAGTCTGTGGCCACAGTATGGTCATCAACCAATCCATACACAACTGTGCTATGTTCTGCTTACATACGCTTTATTTAATGTGTATTTCCTACAAGTAATACACACACTCACAGAGGATTTCTTTAAAATAATACATAGCTGAGAAGAGTTCAACATTTTCCTTACCCTAGGTGACATGATTTCTTTCACATCAGAGTCTCTGTGTTTAATGAAATCTTTTCCTGAGTTCCTTTTTCTGGGTTACATTATCAAAGCTTGTGTCTCATTTCTATCCTACAAATCATCTCAACCACTGAGTCAGGTACCTGCTTAGTCAAACTCAAGTTAAAAACAGATACACCCTGCAGAAGGCTAAAGCAGTCCTGGCCACAAGTGTGGCCCAGGCAAAGAAGATTACTGTGAGGCAGAGTGTGGGAGCAGATGAGTGTCAGGAGAGATGGGTACTCCAACCTAGCTTTCATTTGGGTATAAATACCAATTAAATCGACTATCCTGACTCAGATTTATGTGAAGACCGACTTCTCGCTCCAGACAACGCTTAAACTTGCATTTGCATGGCACATAAGCACTTCTTGGTATAGCAGTAGATTTTGGGGGTCTTTTTCTCTGATGTCACCAGATCCACAGCCCCCGGGACTGTGCAACCCCCTGAGAGGCAGCCCTGCGCTCTGTCTAGAACCTCTGTTTCTCAGACTTACGCAGGGCAAACTAAGGTTCTCATGTCTCTTCCAGGGAAAGGGACCACCCCTCCCCTTTCCCCTTACTCCCAAAGGGTGGAATCTGACCCTCATAATAACTTTCTTCTTTGACTTGGTTTTATTCCCATTCACCCCCGCTCTCTCTCCCTGTTCTGCCAAATTCCTCTTCCTGATGAGTCATGGATTTAAAATGCTCGGCATCCTCACCAAATGAATAGTATTTGTTCAGAGTGACATGGTCAGTGGCAAACTGCCTTTGCTCTGTGACAAGGGGGTGTTTGCACACAACTTGCAAGTGTTTTGTCCAAGGCTCTGATCTTCTGTGAGCATCAGACTCATCCAGCTGTAGGACTTGCATGTATTCTGCTCCAGTTTGCAAAGCTAATTTGCACAGAAGGTGAAGAAGGGTGAAGGGAGAGGAAATAAACTTGTTGGTTTTATACAAATCTCCCATTTGGTCAGACTTGTGAAGTTGGTGTGATCAGTCCCATTTTACAGATCCAGAGAGAGCAAATCATTTGCCAAACCTGATGAGGTCGGCCACATTCAGGGGGTATGGCAACAGACTCATTTGCCCAATCTGTGAGTTCTAGCCAAGCTAGAATTCAAACTCTTTTACTCTGAGTAGGAGTCTATCATTCTTCATTCCTTGTACCACCTCAAGGCTTCAAGTCTGAAGTAGAAGCAGTGGCACTTTCCCCTCTGTGGGCCTGGCTTCGGGCTGCTGCAGAGGGAAAGCTGTTGTGCTTTGGGAAGCCAAGGGAGAGTCATAGTCCTGCAGTGGTAACACAGCAATGTCCTGCTGTTTCCCTGAAGCCCTCTGCAGGGGCTGCTCGGGCTTTTGAGCTGGCCCTGCCGGCCCAAGAGCTCACACTAGCTCAGGAAGCCAGTGTTCTCTCTGCCCTGTGGGTGTTCGCGTGTCTCTTCTTTCACAACTTCAATTGCCTTTTGGAATGCTACTAAATTCAGAATCTCACAGGTCATTCATTTCTCAAGACTCCATCATACTAAACCCAATACTTTCTTTTAACTGACTTTATTGCAGCCAGGACAGTCAAAACACAGAGAGAAGCACAGAGATTTTTCACACAACCCATGAGTGAAGGAGCTAGCATCTGCGGCAATCAGTCAGTCATTCAGCAGGTCTTCCTTGAGTTTTTGCATCCGCTGGACAGCATCCCGGGGCAGGCTGCGCACTGTTGCTACAAACGTGCTGTCCTGTTCTCCTTTTCTGATTGCTTTCTGCTCCCAGCTGCACAGTGTAACCCTGAGACCTCCAGGGCCACTCACCAAAGCATTCCACGAGACTCCGAAGGGGGTGCTTTTGTGTGCAGCCCTTCCTGTCAGGACCCCAGAGTGCAGGTCCGCAGGACTTACTGATTTATAGCTATGTTGCCTTTCAAAGAATCCCCTGGCCTGAGCTGAGTCAATAGATAGGAGAAAAGGCTCTGGGAAGCTCTGTCATGGAGCCCAGTCGTTCCTTGTGTCAGCAGGATGCTTTCTTTAACCTGGGGCCTCACTCAGGCCTGTAACAGCACACTTGGGATCTGAATAAGAAGATTTGGAAACTCCTCAGAATATAAATTTTCTCAGTACCATATCCCAACCTTGCCATACTTTCATTTAGCCTGGAGGCTCTTCTCTCCCATTTATCACTGTTTATAAACCTTAAAGGGTGTGTGTGAGAGAGAGAGAGAAAGAGAGACAGAGAGACAGAGACAGAGACAGAGAGAGAGAGAGAGACTGCATTGGTCCATTTTCTATTTTTATACTCCCACTAGTCCACTGGTCCTCTTTGTGCATGAAGACATTTCTGAAAAGAATTCACATATTTTTTTGTTCATCCACCCACCCACTGACCTTGGCCTGTTCTGAGACAGTAGTAGACATTTTCTGGGTGCCTGCTCTGACCCAGTTTAGGACCAAGCTGCTCATTCTCCAGCTACCGGGAGTGTGACTGAGGAGCAGGTCATGCCTGGTCCTCCCTGGGAATGGCATTAGGCCAAGGAGAACTGTGTCCCTCAGGAAATTCTCCTCCTAGTAATAGCCTGTATCGAGAGCTGCTTGACTCAAGGGCACCAGGACTCAGCCCCGTGATCTCAGCACAGACCATCCCTGGAGCACGACTCTGGTCCCCACACTGGCGGCGCCACTCCTTTCTCTGCGCAGCCAAACTGTCCTCCTGCCCTCGGGTTGCTGTCCCCATCAGCGCCCCCCAGAAAGCTTTCTGCACACAAACCTCAGCTCAGAGCTCTGTTCCCAGGGAACTTTTCTTATGACACCTGCCACCATGAAGTTTATATAATAGAGGAGACAGATAGAAAATAAACAAAATAAATAGCAACACAGTATATAAAAAGTGGCATTGCTATGGGAAAATATAGAGTGGGGTCGGGGAACCAGGGATCTGGAATGGGAGATAATTAATTTTCTTTTTTGATAGAGTGATTATAATAAGCCTCTTTGAGAATGTGACACTTGAGCACACTCGAAGTTGGTGAGCTGAATGTTCCAAAGACTCCACATCTGAAACCATTGCTGGATCAACTAGGATTTTCCAGAGAAACTAAAACAAACGGGGTATGTTTGTGTGTGCATGTGCATGTATGTGTGCGTGCGTGTGTGTATACACAGATATACATAGTAAGTTCTGTACTGAGCAATTGGTTCACATGGCTGTGGGAGTTAACAAGTCCAAAATCTCTGCACCAGGCCCACAAACAAACAGGCAAGAGGAACTACAGTCCCGGGCCAGAATTTCTCCTTTTCTGGGAACATAGACTTTGCTTCCCAGGTTTTCAACTGCTTGCGTGAGAGCCGGCCACCTTGTGGAGGTCATTCTGCTTTATCTAAAGTCCATGAACTGTAGACACTCGTCTACAGATCACCTTCCCAGTAGCACACAGGTTAGTGTTTGCTTAAGTCAGTGATGGCGAACTTCTCACATTTTCAGTGATACAAGCAGCCCGTTGTGACATGCACGCACAGCTTCACTGCCACTGGATTAAATCGTCAGGCCCACGGGGGTGCACAGCTGCTCTGTCCCCCACATTTCCTGTCAACTTGCCCTGCTTTGCTTTTCTCCTTAATACGCATCAAGAGCCAACACTTACATAGTTCCCTTACTCATCTTCTCTTTGTCTTGCATTTCTCTAATGGCCAGTGATGCTAAACATTTCTTCAGGTATTTATTGGCCATTTGCACTTTTTCTAGAAGTGCAGCTCATGTGCTAATTTCTTTCTTTTTTTTTTTTTCTTTTTTTTTTAGACAGGGTATCACTTTGTAATTCAGGCTGGCCCTGAGCTCAGCCTCAAACTCACATCACAGCAATCCTCCTGCCTCTGCCTCCCGAGTGCTGGGATTACAGGTGTGAGCCACCACACCCGGCACTGTGGTATGTGGTACTGGTTGCTGCTGGGCGTGAGTCTCCACACCCAGTATTTTATGTGGTTACCAGAGAATTGAACCCAGGTTCTTGTGCTTGCAAGATAGGCACCGGAACCACTGAGCTAGCTCCCCGGCCCTTGGGAAGGTGTCATTTTTTCAGTTCTTTATATATTCTAGATATTAATTCTCTAACAAATAACTAGCAAATGATTTCCCATTTGTGTAGGTTACCTGCTCATTTTGTTGATTGCTTCTTTTTGCTGTTCAAAAGCTCTTTAATTGGATAAGATCCCATTTATTGACACCTGGTTCTATTTCCTGAGCAATCTGGGTTCTTTTGAGAAAGAAGCCTAGACTTCAAGAGAATTACCTATTTTGTATTCCAGTAGGTTTTTATTTTTAGTTTTAACATTAAGGTCTTCAATTCACTGTGATTTTAGCTTAGTATAAGATGAGCAATATGAGTCTAGATTGAATCTTCTGCATAAATTTTTCCTAGCACCATTTATTAAAAAAGCTGTCTTTCCTGCAGTGTATGATTTGTTCCCTTTGTCAAAGATCACATTCTTGAACATGCTGTTTCTGTGTCCTTCATTCTGCTCCACTGAGCTTCATGTCTTTTTTGTTTCAGTACCAGGTTATTTTTGTCACTGCAGTTTTATAAAATAACTTCAAGCCGGAGATAATGATGCCTCCCTTTTTACTCTAGTTATGTGGGATTGTTTTTGCTATTCTGGATCTCTTCTGATTTTTATTCACTTTGTCTTGTCATTGGATTGTTTTCCTGTTGCCAACTCCCTTTTTTTTCCACTTAACTTTTTGTTTGTTTGTTTGTTTGTTTGTTTGTTTGTTTTTTTGAGACAGGGTCTCATTTTCATAGTTCAGGCTGGCCCTGAGCTCAGCTTTGAACCACAGCAGTCCTCCTGCCTCTGCCTCCCGAGTGCTGGGATTACAGGTGTGAGCCACCACACCCGGCACTGTGATGTGTGGTACTGATTGCTGGTGGCTGTGAGTCACCACATCCGGCACTGTTGTATGTGGTTACCAAGGACTGAACCCGGGTCCTTGCACTTGCAGGGCAGGCACCGGACCAACTGAGCTAAATCTACTTAACTTCTTACCTTACCCACTGTATTCATTCTATCAGACTTTTAGTCATTGCCAAGTTTCATTTTCTTCTAGAACATCCTTGAGAATTTTGGGAGTATTTTCTTGGTGATCTTGAATGTTTTAGGTGTTTTTTTCATCACAAAATCTTATTTCTCTCTTAATTTTGAAACACATTTTTGGAGAATTTATCAGCCTGGGTTGAAAACTGTTTTTTTGTTTGTTTGGTTGGTTGGCTAGCTGGGTGGCTGGTTGGTTTGAGGGCTTGAAACATTTCACTCCACACCCTCCTGGCCGCTAAGATCTGTATTGAGAAATGGGCTCTAATTCTAATTTGTTTAACTTTCTGATTTGTTGCTTTTTTCTAACAGCTTTTCACATTCTGTTCCTAGGTTGGATTTCTCGGAATTTGCTTATTCTGTGTCATAGAGAGCTTCTTTTCTGATTGTGGCCACTTGGAGTTCTATACACTTCGCTTCTCTGTCTTCTGTAGGTTGACTGATTATTTTGCTCATTAGGCCTATTCCAGTATTAGTTCTATCTTTGGTGAGCTTCACCTTATTGATCTATTTGTTATCTCCTTTGTTGTCCTTTCATAAATTTGTCTGTAAGCTTTTGTTTTCTTCTTGTTTGATGGAGAAGTTTTGGGTGAATCGGGAGCTTTTGGAGCCATTGTCTGCCTTCTCGTGTGTCTATTTTTTATTTGTCTGTTTGTCTGTCATGTTGAGGCTAACAAGAAAAGGGCAGTGGAAAGTGTCATCACTAGTCTAGAGACTTCTTTGGTTAATGTCCACATTTAAATGAAGCCCTCAGAGCATGGCTAACTATTGGTCTTTGCTTCTGTCCCAGGATCAAATCATCTATTTATGTGGGAGGGGAGGTTGCAGCATTTTTGGCTCCAGGCACAGGCCACAGTATTGTTAATGGCACCAAGGCAATTCAAATATTAGCATCTCAGGAAAACCAGTTAACAGCAACCGCTGCCTCACCTTGGCTATAGTAATAAAATCAGTAACAATAACAGCCAAAGATAAACTGGATATTAATAAACTCTAAAACAAATAATGTGACACACTTAACCACAGAAAACAGACCTATGATTATACTATAAGCTCTAATACTAATCAATATTGATCTACAGGAAATATCTACTAAATGGAAAAGTTTTTGTTCCACTAACAATGTAACAGTATTCAACACTAAGAGCAAAGAGTTAAAGCTATTTACAGATCATACAGCTTAATAGTTATACTAGAAGAGGCAGAGGGGCTAAGGAGCTAGAGAATTAAAATAATAAAATTTGAAAAAATAATCAATGTAAGATAAGAGGAGGGGAGGCAAGTATGACAGGGTCCTATGGAGGAATAAAAGGAAATTGATAGTATTAGAAAATAGTCACAGAAAGGAATGTACAAAAAATAAAAACAGAATAATACAAGAAATAAAAGAAGGGAGAAAAAAGTTGAAAGAAAAGAAGAAGAGAGAATAGAAAGGAGAGAGAGAAGAAAAAACTAATTTCAAAAAAATACTGATGAAGGAAAGCAAGACATATGAACAACATTTTAAAAATGTAAAAGGATAAAGTCAAAAAATTCCTCTGTGTTTGAATGAGAGTTGTTCTCCCAGGACCGCAGGGTCTTCAGTCCAATAGTTGCCATCTTCTCTAGTCGATGCCTAGCTTTAGCTTCTCTGGGTTCATGACGCACTCCTTGAACCAGAGGCCCCTCTGTCCATTCACTCCAGACTCAGAGAACCATCCAGCGGAGGAGCATCCATGTTCACAGAGGTAGTGGTGGTAGGTGAGGAAGACAACCAGCCCTCTGGTCTCTGCTGGGTGCCCGCCAAGGGCCAGAGTCCTCTACACTGTCAGACTTAATGTTAATTCTCGCTGGACCTGATTTCTTCCTGCAGAGGGCAGGGTCTGCATGCTTGCGCTTACACCGCTCAGGGGCCTGCTTCTGTCCCACCCCCTCTCTGCAGCAGTTTCCTGTGGCTGTCTGTCACCCGGTCACTTTGGAAAGGTAGACTCCCTGAAGCTGCTGGCCAGGTTTATGCTTTGTCCCTGGAGCTGCTGGCACACCAGGCTCATGTCCTCTCCCTGGGCCTCGTCCTTGCTTAGCACCAGGTCAGTCAGGTCGTCCACACCTCTGCTGCCCCTTGCCAAGGGGAAGCAAGTGCAGAGAGCCGGCTTGGAGCTGGTGGCTGGCTGTGCCGTGGGTGGTGGCCTGGAGCTGTCACTCCCACCAGAGGCAGCGCCCTCACACATGTGTGTTTTATCGGTAATAATCTCTGCTCTATTTTCAGGGGCATCTACACTAGTAACTGGACAAAAAATGTCTTGTGAGATCAACTTTTACAAAATTTTGATTTTTCATTTTTTAAGAAAAATAAAACAAATAATGAGGAAACTTATCATTGTTTCTTTAGACTGAGAACTGAAAAAAAAGTATCCCCCCTCCCCCCCAAATCTTGCATCATCAGCCCTGAATTTAAGGTCACAGTCTTGGAAAGTGTAATCACCAACAAACTTTAACAGAAGTATGGATGTGGCCACATTTTTCTGGTTCTTTACTCTGGACTTCTGAAGTCACCCAGCAGGCAGCGAATGGCCAGGTCAGGCCTGAGGGGCTTTTGCTCATTCCACACAGTGTTCTACAGAACTTGCTACTTTGATTGAGCACGGGCAGTTCAGCTTGCCTGGTCTCTGTCATTCCCCATGGCCTCGCTCATTTAGGCCATTTCTGCTTGTTCTCCTCAAAGCATATAGGTTGATAACTTTACAGTTGGAGGATGTGAGAGAAAATAATCTCCAAATCAAAATACAAGGAGTTGGAAATGATAATCAATGCCAGTGAAGAAAGGGGTCCGCATGGGCAACATGAAAAGCTCTGGAATAGCATTAATCAGTGTGCCATGGTTAAAGAAATCAGAGATTTTTTAAAAGGTCAAGAAAGATTGTGCCAAGGATTTAGACTAGTGGCTCTGATATTTGCCTGGCAAGCACAAGATCCCAAGTTCAATCCCTGGTACCACATATCACAGTGTCGGGTGTGGTGGCTCACACCTGTAATCCCAGCACTTGGGAGGCAAATGCAAGAGAACTGCTGTGAGTTTGAGGCTGGCATGGGCTACATAGTGAATTCAGGGTCAGACTGAACTACAAAGCGAGACTGTGTTTCAAAAAAAAAAAAAAGATCAAGAAAAAAAATTTGCAAACTCCCTACTGACAATGGATTCATATCCAGAATATGTATGAAACTCAAACACATGCACACACACACACACAGACACATGAACATGCACATGCACACACACACATACAGACACATACATACCAGTCAAAATTCAGAAGTACAAGACCTAACTAGGCATTCCTCAAAAGAAGATACAATAGGGCCGGGGAGTTAGCTCAGTGGTTCCGGTGCCTGTCTCGCAAGCGCAAGGGCCCGGGTTCGATTCCCCGGTAACCACATAACAATACTGGGTGTGGAGACCCACACCCAGCAGCAACCAGTACCACATACCACAGTGCCGGGCGTGGTGGCCCACGCCTGTAATCCCAGCACTCGGGAGGCAGAGGCAGGAGGACTGTGATGTGAGTTTGAGGCTGAGCTGAGGGCCAGCCTGAACCACAAAGCGAGACCCTGTCTCCAAAAACCTTAAAAAAAAAGAAGATACAATAGTGGCCAAAAAATACCTGGGGGAAAAAATGTTCAACATCACTAACCATCAGGGAAATGTGAATCCAAACTACACTGACTCATCACCTAACTCCCATAAAAATAATTAGTCTCAAAAAGTCAAAAGGTTATGAGCTCTGGCAAGGCCATGGAGAAAAAGAAACCCTTGTGCACTCCTGGGAGAAATGTATATTACCATAGCCATAATGGAAAACAGTATAAAGATTCATCAATTTTTTTAAAAAGCAGAACTACCCTATGACCCAGCAATCCTACTACTGAGTCTATAACAAAAACAACAAAAAATGAATGAAAAATGAAATGAAATCAGTATGACCAAGAGACATACAACCTATGTTTATTGCAATAGTTAAAAAAATGAAAACAACCTAAGTGTCCATCCACTGATGAATGAACAAAGGGAATACAGCACATTTACACCCTAGAATACTATGTAGCTATAAAAAAGAAACAAATCCTGTTGTCTGTGATTACATGGATGGAATTGCCTGTCATTATGTTAAGTAAAATAAGTCAGAGAAAGAAAAACAAGTCTGACGTGATCTCACTCAGCCTGGCCAACCTCACAGAAGCTGAGTAGAACAGTGACTTCACATTGTCTTGGGCACGTGAGGAAACACAGCTGTCATAAGAGGAGCTGAAATACACATATATGAAAACTTCATCGCTACCTCCAGATAAGAAGTGTTCTAGTACAGCCCAGGAAGTTTGCCATAGGGATACTGAATCTGGAGAAAATTTCACACTGGAATGATATGGGCAGAAAAACCTTCAAGATGAAAAAGAATAAAATTTGGCCAGTAACATTTTCCAGTTGGGAAGTCATGTGAGTAGAGGAAAAGGTGGCAAAGCATTTGCATATGAGGACACAAAATTCCTCCTTTATACCAAAAGCCAAGTAGCTCAGAGCAATGTAGAAAGGAAGACATTTTGCAAATGCAAACGCAAATTAGAACACATAAAAGAGATGACAGGAGTTTTGTTTCTCATTTATCAAATTATTTATACAATTTTTCCCAGAATTAAGCAACACTGAGTTTAATATACAATAAATCAATCTTACAAGAAGAATAAAATAATATGCGAGAAGTACGAGCCCCTCCCCAAGTAGAAGCTGTTTATTAGTCACGGTTTCCCTTGTGTTGGTTATTTACTGACTGTATCACAGCTCCAAATTCACATTTCCTTTTATTTTTGAGATGGGGTCTCATTATGTAGCCCAGGCTGGCCTTGTGCCTGGGGTGATCCTCCTGCCTCAGCTTCCTGAGTGCTGAGATTACAAGTATGCTCACCATGTTAGCTAAACCTGTCTTTCTGCCCACAGCCTTCGATGTGCTGATATACTGAGCCCTGCCAGGGTTTCCTGGGCTCCCACTGAGACTCTGCCGGAAAGAACACTGCATTGCTCTGAACTGGGGTCTAGGGGACCCTGCTTCCTGTTTGCAGTGTCATCCAGGAGCAGCACTGCCTAGCTTCAGAGGCTGACTCCAGATCTCACAGACTGCAAACCAGCCTCACCTGCCCCTCAGAAGAACCAGCAGAGCCAGGTGCCCACCCTCCGAGCGCTAAGCTCCATCTCTGGGTCCTCCTCCAACAACCTGGTTCTGCCGACTCTACCTCTGGACTTTTGTCTGCCCAGCCATAGCTCTGGCAGCTTCTTCCTTTGCTAAATTATTTTTTTCAAAGATAAATTAACAACATAAAGCAAAATTTACCATTTCACTTAGTCAGGAATGTCTTTGCCTCTGACGTTTCTCCTCACAGTAAATTTTGCCCACTGCCCTCCTCCGGCTGTTTGGCTCTCAGTTCCCACTGCCCATGTTGCATTCAGAGCTGAGCAAAGCCTTCTCCCAACTATAAAATACCTTTATAGTGCTTTCTCTGTATCTTTCATCATGAGCCTGAAAAAAGTCTTCCTCATTTTCTTTATTTTTTTTCTCAGTTTAGATATTATTTCTCACAATTTTTATTAGGGTATGTTATTTATATCTACCTTCCTTAAAAAAAATTAACCATTTTAAAGTGGTACAATTTGTGGGCTATTCGAATTTTCATAATGTTATAAACTGAATCAAAGGAGAATCTCAAGTCTGGTTGGGTCAAGGATGCCACATGTATGTCTCCTAGCAAGCTAACAAGATAGGAGATACCCAAGGAGTTCCAGCAAGCTCACTCCCGTGCGCAGAAACTGGCCTATAGCCACTTGGGGGGCCCCCATTCCTGCTCTAGTCGTGACTCCTTCGCTTGACCAAGAGCTAACCATAAAAGGTGAAAAACTAGCGCCCCACCAATCAGCTGCAGCCCTGTTGCCCCTAGTCTCTCATAGCCACGCCCACTCCCTGTGCTCTATATAAGCCTCTGTCATCCTCAATAAAGAAGGGAGTTTTAACTGAAACCTCCCCGGAGTCTGCCTGGTGACTCTGAACCCTCACCCTCCCAATCCGGGCCTCTGAACCTGACCCTCAGTCGCGTACGAGCCCGACGCTGAGGATGACTACACTGAATACCATTATTTCAGTACATAAAACTGTATGTTTATACATGCATATGAAGATACCATGTATATGTAATATTTTATTTCTATATATAACTCTAAGTACTGAAAACCCTAAATCTACATCAAAACTTCTAATTTAATCCTACACTATGGAGTTCATTCTTGGTTTTTGCTTTTCTATGTCCTCACTCCTTCCTCTAACAATGAGCAACCTGGCTCATACCACCTCATGACAATGACTTACATCCTCAGTGCTCCTGTCCACTGTTCTAAATCATCCTCCAAGCCCAGTGAGCTGTCACCTTTGGCCACCTACCTTGAGTGGCCAGAATCCCACCAAGCTTCAAAGTAGTTGATTACTGAAATACAAAGCCTTTCCACTTATTTCCTTTGCAGAAAATGCTATGAGCACAATGATACAGCAGACCCTCAATATGTCTTTTCCAGCAACTTTAAAGGTTTAACTAGGGAGAAAGTTAATCTGTATCTGCAAAACAGTGTTTTCTCTAAGAAAAGCTAACTTGATGGGTTTAAATTCATGAACTGGACGGCCATCGTGTGAGATGCACAAACACACTGTTCTACAGCTCCTGGCGTGACACAAAAGAGAAAGGTGGCTACTGTTGCCTTTCAGGTTTTTGCTTTATAGAAACAATGAAAAGTGATCACTCTCAGAAGAATCATGTGTTTTCTGGGGCCGGGGAATTGGCTCAGTGGTTCTGGCGCCTGTCTTGCAAGCGCAAGGACCCGGGTTCTATCCCCGGTAACCATATAACAATACTGGGAGTGGAGACTCACACCCAGCAGCAACCAGTACCACATACCACAGTGCCGGGCGTGGTGGCTCACGCCTGTCATCCCAGCACTCGGGAGGCAGAGGCAGGAGGATTGCTGTGATGTGAGTTTGAGGCTGAGCTCAAGGCCAGCCTGAACCACAAAGCGAGACCCTGTTTCAAAAAACCTAAAAAAAACAAAAAGAAAAGAAAAGGAAAAAAAAAAAAAAGAAACATGTGTTTTCTAAGGCTCGAGGTTAGAATGGGTGGGAGGGTGAATGACTTTGTAGGTTGCTTAGGCCTGTAGTTCTGCAGTTTAAAATTATGTAAGAAATTGTCATTTAATTTTTTATTTCCCTTTGATAAAAAAGGCATCATTATGGAACTGTTGACTCTAGTCTCTGGAGTGATTCATACTGGAAGATCCTCTCGGCTTCTGATACTGCTCCCTTCTCTCTTCTTCAGATACATTCTAGCCCGAGCACAGATGGTGGATTAGATAGGATCACCGGTGTCCTCACGGGTGTTAACGTCAGCTTTCTACAAGAATCCTCTGGTTTGTCCACGGAATGTCTCCAGAACGCCTAGGTGTTAAAGACTTGATCTTCAACTGCCCTATTGGGAGATGGTAAAATTTAGAGTTGGTCTACAGAGCAAATATGTTTCCTTTACCTATAAAGGGAACTGTTCTGAAGACAAATGGGATGGAAGAGTCTAAGTGAAGGAAAGTACGAAACAAAGATGCTATTTTGAAGTTCAAATGGGCCTTTACGGTTAAGTGTACACGATGGACCAGTCCTCTCAGAGTTCCAGCCAGTATTCAGGGGCTAAAGGCACCGCGCTGAGGTTTAGCTTGCAGTCTTTCAAAGGCATGGAACTGCTCTGACCCCCACAGGCCGCTGGCGGTACTGCAACGCTAGAACTGCCAGCTCTCCGTGAGAGGCTTTCCCCTCAGCTGCCCTGACCACTTCCTTGACTGCGCTTTCATGTTCTACTGGTTGCTATCTCCTGGAGTAGTAGATATCCTGCTGTCATTATGTAGCATATGGAGTTCATTCTAGTTTCCGTTTGATTAGAAAATGAGCCAGGAGAAGGTCTAGGGTCGTTACATGTGTTGTTGGCTTTCCTTTCTTTTTGTGAACCTCTTGGTGACAAGCACCCTGCTTCTATGTTTGTAAGAAGACCTTCTGCTCCCTATGCTGTGTTGTCAGTGGCAGCGCATGCTCATCTGTGGCCCCTGCAGCAAAAGCACCAGCCACGGCAACTAAAGAGGCACAGGCCAAGCCTTAGATCTCCACAGGAAGCTCGGTCGGTGAAACGTGGGCCACAGAGCAGCATCTGTGAGCAGGCGTACTTGCACTTCTGATTCATCCATTCGTTTTGGCATTTCTATGCCATCTCTCACCATGGCACCTTGGTACCCTGAGTCATGAAATGGACAGGACTAAAGCTAGCTGGGGGAGGCAATGTTGGAGTAAAGAGCTGATCGGTGGGTTTGCTCTGGCCTATTGAGACTTCCCCACTAATTTTTTTTTTTTTTTTTTTTTTTTGAGACAGGGGCTCGCTTTGTAGTTCAGGCTGATCCTAAACTCAACCTCTGCCTCCGGAGTGTTGAAATTATAAAGCGTGAGACACCACACCTGGCATTGTGGTGTGTGGTTCTGATTGCTGCTGGGTGTGAATCACCACACCCAGCACTGTTGTATGTGGTTACCAAGGATCCAACCCAGCCCTTGCACTTGCTAGACAGGTGCTAGAACCACTGAGCTAAATCCCCAACCAGGCACTAACTTCTAACTGCTTTATAAACAAAACAGTTTTATATTACAGATATTCCCCAGAAGTGTGTGTATGTGTGTGCATGAGTGTGTATGCTGTATTTAGTGTTCTATATTAAATATATTAAATTAATTTCAATTTTTGATGAAGAGTTAAATCAATATCCTCTAAAAAGTTTGCGTTGCTATTGCTAAATTGGTCTTCTCTCAGCATTTTCTTTTTTTTTTTCTTTCTTTTTATTAGTGGACGTCAGTAGTAAAAACATGATTACGTATCCAGTGAGGATTTGCCACATTTACATAGCATGGTTTAAGTCTTTTTTCATCCCCTTCTCTCCATTCCCTTCATCTCTCAGCCCCTTCCCCTTTTGCAAAAGATCCATCTTCCTCTTTCCTGTTATCTATCTTCTATTTTGCTCTTTAAGTCATCTTTTGGCTTTTTCATGTAGGAGAAATCATGCGATATTTAACCTTGTGTGTTTGATTTATTTTATTTAACACTGTGGCCTTAAAGTGGGTTTGGTTTTCTGCAGACGACTCGTGTTTATCCCTCTTTGTGATCTCTCGCTGAAGCTGATCTCCCTTCCTCAACAGGAATCTGTCTGTCTGTGTACCGGCGTGGCTGTCAGATACACAGCTCGGGGTCCTATCTCAAAACTGTTTTCTGTTCTTGTTTCACGTGGCCAGCAGGGGGACCCAGGGCACTGCCCACGCGGAATGGGATCGGGCTACTTGGCTGTGCTGAAGGACTGCCTCACCCTCAGGAGAAATGACATTCAACCCTCGGGTTTCCCAGCACACATTCAAAGCCCTGGGGAAACGAGCCCCTCTCCTGAGACCAAAGGTCCAATCATCTTTATGCGGGGCTGAGAAGAGCTTTGCAACCACATCCGTCCCCGGAAGAAAGAGAGGAAGCAGAGTAGTGCTCTTTCTGAGAATCAAGAAAACTGAAGGAGAAAAGCAGCAGAAATTCTGGCCCTGGGCCATTATCCATCCTTGACGTCACAAACGCCAGAACTGTGCAGAGGGACGGGCGGGAGCCAGGACAGCGGGGCGACTCATTATATTCTCCTGGGTGATAAACTTTACAGATGCCCTGCTCCTCATCAACGCTGTATCGTGTTTCATGTTTTGCTCTTTTTTTTTTCTTCCTGTTCCTACACATAATGCCCAAATTGTAGAAAATAAACTCTTTGTCTTAATAAAATGTGAATGAGAATTACATAGGCTGCTCTGTGATTCTGAGAGCTGGTTTGGGGGTTTCAGCAGGAGACCCCAGCTACTCATATACCCTGGACTGAGGAAATGGTCCTCCGCTATCACGGGTGGTTGGCCTCTTCCACCGAGCACAGCTTTGGTAGGGACACACATGGAGCAGTAAGAGAGGAAGGGGACACCCGTCTAGCCAGCCAGATCAGCCGAATCAGCCCTGGGAATCAAAGGTGACAGATGTCGCAGCCAGATCGCCCTCACATCCGACTCTGTGAATTTTGAATACAGCACTGTCTCGTGATTAGGAAGGTTTTCAATTTCTCACCATATGACAATGACATCCTCCATCAGTATCTATGTGACTTAACTAAAAGTTATCTTAAGGATCAGGTTTATTTTTTAATATCAGGTAAAATTGTTCAGGCAGTAAATTTGTTAGTATACGTTTCTGTTAAGGGAATCATGTACAACATAATGCAAGGCTTACAAATATATAAAAATATGGCCCGAGAATGTAAGAAATTGACTTTCCACCTAGGAAGATGAAGCAGAATCCAAAAGAAGCAATAGAAAGTATCAAGTGTTCTATGTGACGATAATGACGAGGATGAGTACTGAGTACTGAGTAGCTCGCTCTGTTCCAGCCACTTGGCCACTTTCTTCACCTAACTTATCTCACTAACTCCCTACAAGAACTTTGTGAAGTTAAAACTATTCTTATTGTCTTTATTAAAGATACGAAAATGTACACAAAATTCAATTAATTTGCCAGGTTTTGATTCCAGACTATGTGAAACCAAGAATATCCCCTATATACCCAAGGATCTGCGAGGCCTCCTAAGAGCAAAGGGGATTCACAGACAGGCTGTCTGCATGGGCTGCGAGGGACCCTGGAGAGAGCTGTGGCTCAGGGGTACAGAGACAAAGGAGAAAAACTTCTAGGGCTGGGGCAACAGAAGTCCACACAGCTGGGAATGAGCATGCTCAGGGCATCTAGGCCTGAGAGTCAAGCCCACTGCTGGTCACATGTGGATGGGCAGGAGTTCGAGGCCCACAGAAGTCAGGTGAGCAAAGCAGAATGAAATCAGACCTCCCCAAAAAACACTTCTAAGGTTGGTGTCCAAGAAAGTGACCTAATGATTTGGCTGGGACAGACCAGAAGTAGATTACTTCAAGAATTCTCCATGTGAGTTTGCAACATATATATGCACTTGAGCTGTGAGCAGGAAATACCAGAAACGAAGTGTCATGCATTGGGCCTGGCTAAGTTTTAGACCCTGGAAATCCATAATGTAATGCCTATGAAGAATTGTTAAACATTACTACTACATTTTGCAACTGTGACCTACTTATCTACCTGTGCAAAATGCCCTGTCAAGTCCTTTTTGTAACCTGTTATCCTCACGTGTGAGCTGAGTGATCATCATCATGCTATAGTTGGCGCAACTAAGACTCAGAGAGTAACACACAACCTGGAGAGGGGGGAAGCTGAGGGTTGAACCCTGGACCTCGCACATGCTAAGCACGAGCTTTACAACTGAGATACTTCCAACCCCCTCAAGGGACTTATTAAAAGCTCTCTAAGTAAGAAATGAGTAAATCAAAACTCAACTCAACATTACTCCGTGTTGTTTACTAAACCATTTGCAAACATCAACCGAGCAGCTACACACACCCAGCACTCTGCGAGGTGTTGAGTGCACAAAAATAAATAGCCCATATGCGCCACTGAAGGGGGCTCACAATGATTATACAGGCAGAGTTAACAGAGATGATAACTGTAGGTGCCAGTACTATCTTTTCTAAATGTTTCAATGTTTGTAGTTGGTATGAATCCATATAAAATCCTCAAGAGCACTTTTCAAAAGTAAAAAGCCAGTTCAAATGTAGTACACATCATCTCTCACTTCTTCTAGCTGTCACTTCTGCAAAGTGAGACCAAAAAGTGTGGAGTGTTGATTTCTACAGTTTATTTACCCGTGGTTCTCCAACATCTAGTGTCTCACAAGCCCTAACCAATGCAAGCCTGCCACCTGCTGGAGCCCTGCAGAGCTAACCCCAAATTCCAAGGAAGTGGGAGACAAAAAGAGGGCCATCTACAGTTTCTCCCATTGCCCTTACAGCATAAAATGACATGCAGCAACTGCTCCTGCCTACTTCTTGCTTAATTGGCAGAGCCTGGTAAACTTGAATGCTGAAGAAGCTTTCAGAAGAGGTATTACGAAGGGTTTGGATGCAGTGGAATCAAAAAGACCTAAGCATAATTGTTCACCACTACATACACATTAGCTGGGAAGAATGCAGGGTGTTCTATGTTGAAATAAGTTATTTTGTACTCATAGAGTAGAATACTATGGAATAAGAAAGGATAAAGTTCTTTGTGGATTGATATGATACTCTAAGATATATTGAGAAGAGAAAAAAATCTACAGCAGAACTGGAGATATAGTATTTTTGCTATACTACTAATTTTGTTATACTCTACAGGATAGGTCAGGTTATGCTGCAATAACAAATTAACCACAAACTTTTAGCAGCATAGCATAGCAAAAATGTTTATTTAAAGATCATGTTTTATGTCTACTTCAAGTTTTCAGGAGGTTCTGCTGCCCTTAATCTCTAGTAGAGGCTCCAATGATTTATGCCCCTATCATCTGTACATATGCTTTTCAGGGTCTTCTGCAGTGTCACAAAAAGAGAATTATAGACTATCTCATACTGGAAATGACAACATATATTCCATCAGGTTACAACTATTGTCCAGAATTTCTTAGATAGACCTCCCTTAAAGGGACCAGGGCTGTTCACTGAGCCCATAAAGGAGATAATAACCAGACAGAGAGCAGTAATTACCTCTGTCACTGAAAGCTTCCATTTGAGTTTTCTAAAAGACAAAGAAGAAATCTCTGTCTCTATCTCTCTCTTTTTGTTTCTGTCTGTTTCTCTGTCTCTTTCTATATCTTTGTCTTTATCTCTGTCTCTTTCTATATCTCTGTCTTTATCTCTCTCTGTCTCTCTCTCTCTGTCTCTCTCTCTCTGTCTCTCTGTCTCTCTGTCTCTCTCTCTCTCTCTCTCTTTCTCTTTCTCTCTTCTAGTGGAAAAGGAGAAAACGAATGGATTGTATGTAGAAGAAATCCAACACATGAAGTATAGGATGAGCTCCCTTTAGAACAACCTACTCTTGTAAGAACTAACTCACATTTGAAACCAGCATTAGTTCCTTCCAAGGGCAGAGTCCTTGGATCTAATCATTTCCCACCAGACCCATCTTTAAGGTTCTACCACTTCTGCACTGCCACACTGGGGCCAGGTTTCCCATAGATGAAGCTTTTAGAGACAAATCATATCCAAACCATAGCATGCAGTCTCATTTCTCAAGTGTGAATTGGTACCTTCAGAAGTAGGATAACAATAGACTGAATGCAAAATAGATTTAAGAATTATCTTCCAATAGAAGTGATTTCTCTAGCTTACAGAGATTTCCCAGGTGTCCTAGATTGGTAAGCATTGTAAAATGATACCATTCTTTGTTCTAATGTTTTGGACTATGTTATTGTTCTTATATTTTTAATATGTTTGTTAACTGATAACAGATTAAATAAACTAGTAGAAAAGTTTAATGATCTCAGTTTTATTTCAAGTGTGACATATTATGTTTCCTTCATTATAACAAGACACTTGGGGCAGGCTAGTTTTAAAAGAAACTTTTATAAAGAAAGTGAAATTTGCTTAGTTCACACTTCTAGAAGTCCAAGCACATGGTTCAGGTTCTGGTGAGGATTCTTCTTATCCTTATTACCTCATGGTAGTTCATGGGGTAGATTTGAGAGGACTGCCTCGCAAACCAGGAATCCAGAGGTGAACAGGATCCAAGGAGCCCTTCTAAAGGTGCCACTCCCCCAAGACCTAAAGATCTCCCATGCCTTGCCTCTTCAAAGTTCCATCACCTCTGAAATCACTCTACTGGAGACCAAGCTTCCAATACCTGAAACTTTAGGGAACAAACTACATCTACATCATAGCATGTGAAAATACTGACTGAGGTAATTCATACATACTACAGTTGTTTTGGGTTCTCTAGAACTTTTGGGGATGAAAATGTCTGAGAACCTCTGTTCTAGGTGGATGTCTGATAATAAAGTTCCCTCTTCTCCTCCTTAGAAATTCTCTTTTGAGTTATAGAACTTGTACACTCTATGTTAGCTCCTCTCTAGTTTCTTTTTTAATTAGAGAAGTAATTTGTTTTTAATACAAAGATTTTTGGGGGCTACATTCTCTTTTCCTACCCCACATTAAACTTCAGCAGAATTTGGATTCACTTAAGGAGATTCTCCAACCTGACAAAATTGTAGTTCTGAAACTTTGAGACACCTACACTTTCTTTCCATGGTCCCACAAGGCCAATTTTTTTTTCCATCACTGGAATCAAAACCAGGCCCTTCTGTGTCCAAGGTAGGTGTGGTGCCACTTGTACTAAATCCTTGGCACTCCTAAGGCCAGCATCCAGGGCTGATCTCCCGTCATTTGCACTGCCAGTGTCCTACAGCAGATGAATCCCTGCACTGACCAAAACATAGGCTATAAAAAGATGGAGTAAACTTTAAAGTAGAAAGTCACACATGCCAGAATATTCAGATCTTCTGTACAAGCACACAAGACACACCCTTCAACAGCATGCCTTGCAGCACTCTGGAGCTCACTCTGGAGTTCTTGCACATCGATTTCTCAAAAGACCTCTAAAGGTTACAAAATAGGCACAGGTCCTCCCCGGAGGAGAGATCTCTTCTTTTTGCTACCCTGAAACTTACTCTACCCCACCCGCCCTGACTAGCACCTCCATTGCAGTACCTTTGGAAGCTGGAGTGCCATCAGTTTGGGCAGAAAGATGGTCAATAAAATGTTCCTCCCATGGCTTCCATAGTGAACCTGGAGCAGGCAGATGTGGTCGCAGGATCCTTCACAGGAGTCATCAATCCTAATCTCCAACCAATGCAGAGATGGTGATGCACCTGGATGGGAAGAAATTGGACATGTGTCATATTCATGCAGTAGATGCTCCCCATATTTTGTACCCATACAGAACAATAATGTGAGCAATTTTCTGAGCATTTATTTTCTCTGGAAATTCTACCTGTGTTTATAAGGCAACAGATAGTGTTTGAGTAAGAGCTCTTACTGTTACTTCTTTGCTTTGGAAAGATGAGAAGAGAAATAAGGAAATGAAAGAGATTCACAAAAGCTCAAGATACAAAAAACAATGGAAAGATTAAAATCCTTTGCAGCTATAAGATTCCATAATTTTCCTCTTTATCTTCCAGAAAGTTATTGTTTAAAATCCAGTAGGGACAAACCCCAACCCAAAAATACACCCGAAATCATCTCTCCACTGTCTAAATTCACTAATTTGAAGAATACTGAAAAATTAACTACTCCCAAAGTATTGCTACTGCTGGCTTCTCATGGAGCTGGGAGCTCTTGCTATTAGAATCATATTATTGGGACAAAGAATATATCTTGCTCCAATCTGATTGCTATTCATATGACTCTCCCATCTACTACAGGATGATACTGACAACAAATCTTGTGATATTAAAATTTTGCAGGTCTCTGTATTGCCCATACTACCCACATTTCATTCAGAGTCCCTATAGCTCTCTTCTCTTGTTGCTTCATTGGTTCCAGGAAAATAGGGCTGCACAGTGGGTGTGGCTGCTGGCACCCTGAGCAGGTGAAGAAGGGGTAGGTTATGCCATTGACAAGTACAAGATGACTTGGCTTTCATGAAGTCAGTTTTGAACAATGGGAAACAAAAGATACAAGGAATGAGCAGACAGCTGTCCCTCCTTTCTGCCCTGCATGATATACTATTTTCCTTGAAACCCACCATGAAAGTCATACATGCCTAGGGAAGACTTATCTCTCTACATCCATGGGAAGTTGAAGCCAGCATAACACATCACACTACAGAACTTCACATCTTCCCTGAATTCTCTTCCGTTTGTTTTCATCATCCTCATCACCCAAGGTGTGTCCATCCAAAACCACACACTGTCTCTTAGTATTTCTCGTAGGGCCTTCTGTAAAGTCAGGCTAAAATGGTCCCTCTAAGAATATCCCATTTTAGCATTCTTCTTTCTGCCTAGGCTCTAAACAAACTGAGGAAATTTTTTAAAAAATAACATTTCTAACTATTGTAGTTGATTTTTCAAATATAAGTGAGATTCTAAGAGTAGTCCACATTAAAAATCACATGTGCCTGCCGAATAAAGCCAAGGCTTGCACTCCTGATCCGAGTGTTAGATTGTGAGAGACCTCACTATGTGCAAAGGAGATGACCAAGTAGGAGGGAGAACTGCACGTTTTATGGGGACAAAGTTGAACTAAATATGCACCACTCTCCTTAAATTCTTTAGTTAGCAAAGTCATTCCACCTCTGTAGAAACGGAGTGAAGGTGTAGACAGGTCCAAACTCTTTTCACAGAAGAGCTCCTTAAGAGGAAGAAGGAATTTCTGCTGAAGAGCCCTCATTCCCTGACCATTAGCATTGCCCCAGCCCCCAGGAATCTGCACATCACTCATAGCTTCCAGCTTGCTATGATTTCTTGTTTTGCTACATTTTTTTTAATCTCATTGCCTTCAGTCATTGATCATCTGTCTACTTCATGTCAACTCAAAGAAGAAACAATCATTTTTCTTTAAATTCCCTCCCAAAGAAACCATAAAAATAAGACCACCGATTGTAGAAGACTTACTAAAAGCTGTAACAGACACTTCAGTCCAGAAAATACTTTAAGACTGAATAGTGAGATTTAGGATTCTGATTATGATTGAACAGCTTGCACTGTAGTAACTCTTTCTTCTGAAAACATTTAGAAATGTTGGACAAAATATCTGAAGGCATTGGCACACATAGGCCAGACTTGAATGGAAGGAAGCCCACACATAATCATCCTAAATATTTTTTTCTGAGGACATTTACAACTTGAAAAATGGGAAGATATTAAAGTCTTTTAGTGAGTTGAAAAGGCAGAGACCAGGATCTGGAGCACAGTCCTGAAGAGTGGGGGAAAGCTAAGGAAAAGACTAAAATTCTGAAGACATAATTTCCTACAATTGGTAGACATCCTAAACTGAGTGGAAACTGCTTAAAACTCACAAAAAGAGGGATAGAGTCTTAGCTCAGTGGTTCTGGTGCCTTCCTAAAAAGTACAAGTTTGATGCCCAGTACCAAAAACAGAAAAAGAAAATAATTCTCTCCTGGGTAGCTAAAAAGCTAGGTGGAAATTTCAGTAGTACCAGAAAGATAGAGGTAATAATTAAAGCAGAATAAAGATCAATCCAAAGGAATAAAGGAACATGAAATTAAATTTTTGCAAGATCTTGACTAATTTGTCTATCAGAAGAAAATTGAATCTTTGAAAGAAAGCATTATCTAAAGCCTCTAATTTTATGTTTCACTGGCACTTGATCAAAATGGTGATGTTTGCAAAAATAATAAAACAGAATAAGATTACATTACTAATTTCCAAGTGAAAAATATGTTCAGTCAAAACAGATCTACAAATGATGTAGACACTGATGTTAATTAACAGGAAATATAAAATCTTCATGTTGTATGTACTCCAGAGTAGAATAAATAGTCAAAATAGAAACTGGAGCATTTCAACTGAGAAGTATTAAAAAGAAGGAAAAGTAAAGACCTAAACACATTGAATACACCATTTATGTAGAGTGGCTAATGAAAGATGAACAAGATCCCCTCTCTTACAACTACAGATAATTGCTGAGAAGTGAAAGAAGACCTATCTACTGGACAGGCTATTCCATGAACCTGGACTTCAGCTATGTTTACACGCTTAAGATACCAATTTGTTCTAAATATACTTGTGGTTTAAATGCAATCCCAAGCCAAAACCTCAACAACTTTTTGGAAAAAAATGGAAATTAACAAGTTATTTGTAAAATGTACATGGAAATTTTTTTTAAAACCTAAAAATAGCTCATGCAATCTTGAATCAGAAAAACAAAACCTGGTATCAGACCTGAAGAGAAACTGTATGATATTGGTAAGAAAAAACACCAAAAGCCATGGAATAACACAAAGTTTAAAAACAGACCCACCTGCAGAATATTTCTCACATGACTTGTCTTAAAGATGATACAGTAATTCAGTGGAAAATCATGCTCTTTTGGGCAAATAATTGAAATGGATATCCATCTAAAGAAGAAAATCCTTGGACTTTACTTAATACTATAGAGAAAAACTGCATTGAGATGGATCTTATACCTAAGCTGAACAGTAAAACAATAAAACTTCTAAAAAAAGACAAGATGTATCTTCAGGAGAGGATATGGCATCTTAAACAGAACAGAAGGAATTACTAGCAAATTAGGTTTAAATAAATTTAAGAAACTCTGTTCAGTGAATTACAGTATTCAGAGGAAAGAAAAAGCAGACATGAGTCTGTTATGAAATATTTGTTATGTAGAGAGCTGCACACACACATATCTAGAAAATGTATATACAAAAAATATAATATGCAATACAATATACCAAAAAGGTATGCACTCTAACCAGTTTGGCAATAATCTTGAATGAGCACTCCATGAAAAAAGAGACCATACTTGTCAATGGAAATGATAAAGAAACTTAGCATCATTCTTCCTAAACCAATGCAAGTTAAGGCTATAGCTGGCCTGGTGTGGTGGCACACACTTATAATTCTGGTGCTCTGGGGGCTGAGGCAGGAGGATCTCCAAGTTTGAGCCCAGTCAGGGAAATTGAATGACTTAGTGAAAACTTACCTCAAAAAACAACAAAAATAAAAATAAAATAAAAAGACCTCGAGATATAGCTCACTGTGAAGACTCTCAGTTCAATCCTCCAATCCTGGAACAGTCAGTTTCCAGATTCTACATCTTCCTTTGTATTTCAGAAATACTAACATTTCACCTTGAAAAATCAATTGCAAAATCCCAGCTCTGAAGACCAACACTCATAGGTAGCCTTCAGTTCAAAGACTGAGGTTTCTGTTAGAATTTTTCATCTTGCAATGAAATGGATCTTTCTTTACCTAAATCTTTCTTGCCAGCCTTGTACCAAGAGTGAAAGTTGTAACAACCTTGGGGTTGCTCAGAGTTACTGAAATCTACATGAATTCATTTCATTATAGTCAAAGCTTTGGTTTTATAATTCCTCTATGAAGAACCACTGGAAAAACAAAATTGCCTAATTTTTCAAAATAATCACCAGATATAGGAATTTAGTTCTGATATGTGACAATATTTTTTTTAAATGTGTCTAATGAGTCTTTACTGTGGAGATGAGGAAAAATAATACGTGGAAATTCATAGCAAAATGAACATCTATAAAATTTACACTCTCTGAGAATGAGATGTTAGCTCAGGTTTGCTACACACAGACGCAGCCATCTGGGGCTAAACCCCCTCAGTCCCCTGCAGCTTAGGCCCTTCCGTACTCAACTGTTTCCTCCCGATCACTGGTTCTCAGTCACTGCTGTGATGTTTTATGACCTGATTATTTCAAAGAGAGACTTTCCTACTGTGAACTGAAGGCTCATCCTGAGTTGTGTGAGGAAACATACATGGGCCTGAACAACTGAAGGACCCCCATGTGTGTCCTTGGTCTCTCTACACATCTAGAAAACAGCTAAGCAATGTCGTTTTTCCAGCCTTTCACACAGTACAATATGGAAAGTTTATGTGAGATGAGCTCAGCCAGGTAGAAAGAGATAATTACTGCGTGATTACACTTATACAAGGAATTTCAACTGGTCTGATTTGTAGAAACCTCACAGAAACTCTGTCCTAACCACAGGACCAGAACACTCAGAAAGTTCACATTTCCTTTCAGCCTCAGACTGAAAACATTCTTCCGTGGCCCTCTTGACGTGGAAACCAAGAGGCTGAAGCACTGTGCACATGCCACACCTGGCCTCCCTGGCTGGCCCCGTGCCGTCTGTCTGCAGCCTCGGGACCCTCCACCCCCACGTCCTCACCCCTGGCTGCTGATGACGCCACACCCTCCCTGGCTGCCCTTGGGAAGGTGCTCCTCTTCAGCCCAACAAATGGTGACCGTAAGTTTGGACAAAGCAATGAGCTCTGCAGTCCAGTGGGATGAATTATACTTTCTCCATTTCAGTCTGAACCGCTTCCACCTGTGGTCCTCCTGTGTACTGTTAGGTTTTTTTCAGTGCTGAGGATTAAACCGAGTTTTCTGCATGTTAAGCAAGCACTCCACCACTCACCCACATCCTCATCTTTCTTTCCTCTCCTCTCCTGTCTT